>JAQFVV010000060.1:6421941-6531941 GCA_028023455.1 Epiperipatus broadwayi | reverse complement strand
CTGAGTGAAAAAATGATGAAAGTTAGGTTGTTTTCTATATTGTCCTCAAATTTCACTCAATGAAAAGAATTATAAGTCTGTGGAAAAATTCTCTAAGTTTGTTCATTGGGTTTGTATTCAGATTATAGCATGGCAGAAAAGTGCACTGCCATTACATTGTGATGCCCATTACTGCAAACACATATTAGTGAGAGTTCTAATAAAAAAAATAAAAATTACTACATAATTAATAAGAATTTTAAATAAAATTAAAAAAATAATTGTATTAATTTCTGATATAGATTTAATACAAAAAAAACCATAATAACAATAGAATAAACAGAACAATAAATTAAATTTATATTTCAACAGTTTTTTATTGAAATAAAAAATCAACATGATTTAAAAAACACAATTAATGATTATTCAAAATATATTATAAAAATGTTTAAATAAAATAAAATAATAAAAATGATAATAAAATAGTTTTAAATATTATTACATTGGTTTAAAAGTAAACAAATAATACAAGCCAAAAAAAAAGAGATAAAATTGTCAAAAATTTGAATAGAATGAGCAATCAATAAGTAAACTTAAATTTATATATAAACGAACACAATATATATACATAAAATGAAGTAAAAAAGTTAAAATATATAAAAATCATATGAGAGAATATTTATAATAATGAAACAAAGAAAAGAATTAGAAATTAAATTATTGCATACTGATGACAAAAATTGAATTTTTTATAAACACAACAGTCTATGAATCTAATATCTTAAAATAAAAATGAACCAATTTGTAAATAATTTTAATTATAAGGAAATTACAAAACAGTATATTATGAAAGCCATAAATCTATTTTTAATATTTATAAAGGTTAAAAATTAAAAATAATAGGATTAGAATAAAAATTTTAAATATAATTAGCAGGAAGAACAATTGTCCAATATATTTTTAAAAAAAATAAGAATGATTTTTTTTTAGTATAAGCCATATTCTAAAAACTGATCAGGAAATCATTTTTTATATTAAAAATATAAAACAGAAAATAAAATTAATGTTTTAAAAAGTAAATGTTAATTCATAATAATAATATTCATTTAAATTAAACATTTAAAAATATTTATAAAAAAAGTTTATAAAAAATGTGTTTTAGAATATTTAAAAAAAAAGAATTTGTAAATGTTTTGATGTTAGAGGTTATCATGACTTATATAATATAAAAAAAATGTGTAATCAAATATAAAAGTTCTTTACAAGGTTTGTTAAGAAGGTCATTGAGAAATGTTTATGTTGTTTTATGTTAGTATTAAGTTGTATACATTATTTTAAAATTAAAATAAAGGGAAAAATAAATCTTAAATAAAAATTGATTTATTAAAAACTTAAAAATGGAAAATTAAAAGAGTTATGTTTAACATATATATATCGCACAGATGGAAAACTTTTTTTTTTAAAAAAAAAAAGTATTTAAAAGTAAGAAATTTAAAAAAAGTAAAGTTAGTACTTTTAATAAAAAGTTATATAAAAGAAATTAAAAATAAATGTTAATTAATTTCTATTTTAAGAATTATGTTTAATCTTAGTAAATGAAAATGATTGTTTTATTAATTAAATGTAAAGCACTTAAATAATTGAAAGGTCAGATAAGAGAATGAAAAAATTAAAGAGTGACCATCTGGACATTAGGATCAGTGATGTCATGTTCTATGGATCCAAAGATTTAGTGATAAGGAGGCCTAATACTATAAAAAGAGATATAATTGATTGTTGTAATTAATCTGACTATTAATCTTCTATGAACTATAGCTGTATTGCAAGATTCAATGATGTAGAAGTCTTGCAATAGATTTAATTTCCTGACACCAGCAAAGATGGCCTCCCCAACCATGGCTCCTGAAAAAATGGCTTGTAACAGTTATGTCTCCTAAGAATCTTTAGCAAATAATATGATCAGCAAGAGATTTCATAATTCTGGAGGAATCACCAAGATCTCTCATAGAAAGTATGAACTTTTATCAGTTGAACTTTTTTTAAATATATCTCTTCAATAAATAGTCAATCCATAAGAAAGTATAACTTTTAAATGAACTCTTATCTGACTTAAAAGAACTCTAAATCAATTATTAATATTTTTTATGTATATGTTTGCTAATCATTTCCTTTTTTTTTTTTACTTTTTTTTTGTTTGTTAACTAAATTATTAAATTTAAAGTTGGGTGTTGATGGCTGCATAGATTTAAAGTTTTAATTTAAAGGGGTTTTATTTCAGACTATTTGTTTCATAGTTGAGTAGATGTTGATGGAGGGATATGTGGGTGTTTATATCAATGTAATCTGAAGCATGTTAGCATACAGGGCAAGTGTGCCCAACTGAATGCATGGGCCCAAAGGTATAGCTATATCATTGCAATGGATGCAGATATATTTCCTGTGACATTGATCCCCTTTTGCTCCATGGATAGGGACTATAAGTCAGCAATAGACTGCTCTCCTTCCATACAAAGCATTTTTTAAAGGTTTTATATATATATGATTCCTTTGCCAGATAGATGCACATTCCTGTACTGGATGAGGATCATTTCTTTTAAATAATATCACACTGCAGATGCACATTCCTGTCAGCATAGTTTTATGCTAACATCTTCATATTGCATTGGTTGCATATATATTTCAGGAAGCAAGCATTGGTTTAGCTATGAACTTTTAGCCTGAGGTTGAATATTTTGAAAAGTTTTAATTGTATAATCTATGTAGCTTGTCTATGCTTAACATTTTAAAATAAAGATGTATAAACTGTCCATCTGTGTGGACTTACTAAAATAACAATTTAAATTTAAAATTAATAATAAAATCTAAAGCAATATTAATTTATTTCTCAAATTTATATATGCATGTAAATAAATGTTTTTTGATATTATTACTGGCAGTGGTTATTTTTTTAAATCTTTTTGTTTATTAAAAATGTTTTAAGAATTTATATATTAAATCTCTGCATCTCCTTGAGCTAGTGGCATGGACTAATGGTCAATAATAAAATAAAATTAGATCTTAACAAGAAGTATCTGCCTACATTATAAATTTTCTAAATTTGAATGGTCTAATGGTGTCCTGTATGGCAGATAGGTAAAGAGTCAATATTTCCTGACTGTTATAATATATATATATATATATATATATATATATATATATATATAGGGCAACTAATCTGGCCTGAACACCAGAATAAGGCTCAATAACATGGTATAGATTGTGTTCTAACATATTGCCATAAAGAGTATCAAGATAAGCTTGAATGATGGAATCATTTACCAACTGATTTTTATATGTTTCTAGTGACTTATGAAATCTGCTAATGACCTTTTTTGACTTGCTACTGCAATACTTTTCATAGATTCTACTTATAAACCAGCATACCTTAAAGCCAATTTGCCACTTATTATCTATTGTACATCTTCAGGTGTGTTGAGAATAATCTTTGCTAATAGTATATATTTTAATGCAACAACAGCTTTAGGACTATCTATAGAATCATAGCCTTCAAATGCCTCATAAAAATAAGAATATTCTGTTTTAATGTCTTTTTCTTTTGCTGCATGAAGTATCTCCAATTGTAAATATACATGTTGTTTATATATATATATATATATAGTTATACACTGGACTCTTTCTATTATTAAATTGAATTGTTACCCTCTTTTAGAGAAATTCCAATTTTATTTACATTTCCCCAATACAGTTAATTCTTACTATTTATTAACTTACATGTTAGTGTAGAACAAAAACTTTTGAATAGTATTATTCTTTCATATTTCTCCAGGTGTTTCTGACCAGATCATCAAAAATCAGTAGAAATTTTATATACTTATTTAATGAGATTTCTTCTGATTTTTACTTTTTAAGACAAATGTTAATAAATGATTTCCAAACATTATAGATTGTCACACTTATGGAATAATTCACTATTATCATTAACTTTGTTCTCAAAAAGAAAGGAAAAAAATTCGGAAGGCTCGTCATCAAAAACATACATATATTTCAAATAACTGCTGCTTTTGGAGGAATAGCCTAGTTGATTAATATTATCTTTAATTAGCAGTCATGAATCTAAAGTTATTGCTATTCTTGTTGTAGATTGTCACTGATCAGACCAGAAGCTTCTGAAGAAAAGAAGGATTACTATTAATAGGTAATGTATTTGAAGAAGTTGAAATAAAATGTATTTTTTTAAAAAATCAAGTCAAGTTGATGATGGAAAATATAAAATAGCTATCTATAAGTAAAATGCTATATCACATATCTTTATATAAACACCATACAAGCTATTTCAAACTTTGTTTATCAAACAGTCTGAACTTTGAAAAAATAAAAAAATAGTTATATTCATATAGACAACCACGTTTTTCAATGAAACCATTAATATTTTTTATTTTTCTAATGTTAATTAAAAAATTAAAATTTTATTGATAGCAATTCTTCAAGTTTAAAAAATTATGAAATCTTTTAATTATGTATAAAATAAAATATTAAGAAAAACTAAAGGAATTTTGAAACATTTGTGAGTCTAATAGAAACATAAAAATAATTAGTAGAATAAACATTCTCTTTAATTAAAATTAAAATGTTATACAAAAAAATACTCACAAGTTTTGGTGCATTTATATACTTTGTGTATAGTTTTTTTTACTATAATGTTAACTTTAAAAAATGAAAAAGAAAAGTAAAAGTGTATATATTTTTATGCAAACTAAATAGTGGAGTTTATAAATAATTTTTGCTATTTTTAAAATTCTAATATATATTTATTAATTGTTGAAAATGTTTTAAAAAATTATTTTCTTTAATGTGTATACTTTTATAAACTTTTGATAAAGACTATATGAGATGGACAAAATATCTGGAAGACATAAATATTAATTCATTGATAAATAAACACATTTTAAAAGAAAAGGTAAAATATAATAGTTGTATTTATATATTAAACTATATTCATCATCTAATATTAAGAATTGAATGTTTTTAGAAAAAATAAACTTTGTTTAATATTTCCAAGTACATTCAACTGTTAGTAATAGCCCACAGGTTAGTATATGCACAATGTTTTGAGAGGTATTATTCTCTTTTCTTCAGATGTTGATGGCCTGACCAGTGACACTACTCGTATGGGAATTAAACTTGGATCCTTAGATTCTTGAATATTAAATTTTAAGGTAATATTCTAACCAACTGTGCCATCCTGTCAAAGGATGAGCTGGTTAGAGTGTTACCTTAAAATTTAATATTCAATAATCTAAGGGTCAAGTTCAATTCCAATTCTAGTACTGTCACTGGTCATGTCAGACATAGATGAAGAAGAGAGGAATCAGACTAGCTCAGTTGATTACAGAATTACCTTAAATATCAATATTCAAGAATCTAAGAGACCAGGTTTGATTTCTATGCTAGTTTACTTGTCAGGCCAGCAACACATGAACAAAAAAGGAGCATATAGCTGAATGTGATTGGAAAATTTAAATAAAGTTTAATTTTTTAAAAACATTCAATACTTAATTTGAGATAATGAAAATAGTCCAATATATAAATACCATTAAAACCCCATCATCACAAACCTTTAGAAAAACATGAAGTATAATATATTCCTTATATTTAAAATCAAAATCATATGCTAATATTGGCTGAATATTTATTAAGAACAAATCATCAGTTTGCATAAAAAATTAAAAAAAATAAAAAGAAATTCATGTTAGGATTAACTGTGTTTTTGAAACGGCTAACGTTACATTCACAGTAAATGATAATTATTTTGAGAAATCTTTAAAAAACATTAAATATATGACTGGAAGATAACGACATATAGCAAATATAATTGTAAACAATCATCAAAAAGCATTGAATTTACAAAAAGCCTTTATTAGAAGAAATCTTTCAATAAACAATAAATTTAAAAATAAATGATTCACTTCATCAAAAACTATTATTTTTTATGAATACAATGGTAGAAGGGATATTTCTGTAAATTATAGCCTAAAAAATAATAAAGCATTGGTGGTCGAGTGGTCAGCACAGCTGCCTTATGAGCTGTTGTCCTGGGTTAACATGTTCACTTCCTGGCTAATGCTATGATGCATGAAAAAGATAATGTATTGCATTGTCAAAAATGAAATATTTAACACAAAAAATGTTCTAACAAATAGAAATTGATATAAACTTAAAAAACATATCACATCAACATCGTTTTTTTTCTGCATTTCATCATCATGAAGTTTCATCACAAGAAGTAATTTTTGACAATGAGCGATTAGCTGAACAGATTTGTATATATACATACATAACTTATTCTAATTTATTATATTTCTGCTTATTTTAGTTGCTGTCTTAATATATGCAATTTTAAAATTAAATTGTTCTTAAATATTATATACATGTTAAAAACATCTGTACTATATATGTGTGAATGCTTGTGTTTGAAACATTACAAAACATATAATAAATCCATATTTTTGCAAGTTTGCTCATAAAATCTGAATTTTGATAAGTTACATATTTGCAATTAGCAACAGAATTATTACAATAGGTAGTAATTTATATAATGTTAATATAAATTATGCCTTCTATAAATTTTTTAATACTCTTTTGTGTGTTAATGTTTAGAGAAAAATAAACATTTATCCTTATGAAAACATATGTCCAACAGAAATTGGTTGAATTTTTCATCATTTATTGCTGCTTGAAGCATTATAAAAAATGTATAAGTTATGTAAGTTAAATTAATGTTATTCAATATTGTTATTTACATCATATATAATAATTCTATTTTATCAATGTTTTAGTGTTTTATTGTTGTTGTTTTACTTCTATTATCATACATTAGATGGGGATGTATATGTAATAATTCATTAATGTTACAATGATTATTAATATTTGAAAATGGCATTATACTATGTGCCAAAAAAAGTTTTTTTTTATGCATGATTAATATATATTAGCTGTTTTATATGATTTTTTGTTGTTGTAATTTATATGAAGTAACAACATATCAAATTTCATTATTTTCATTTTTGATAATAATTTGTGAATCATAACATTATGATCTTAAAGGTATTAAAATATATTTTAGTAGAGAATAAAATAAACAGAATCATAGCGCATCAAGTAGCAATAAATGTTAATACTGTATATGAGTATTTACATTGAAAACTTTAAATGTATTTCATGCTTATTTTTTCAGAATTTAATTAAAATATATCAATAAAATCATTAGAAAATAAATGTCTGATACAATCATTTATCCTATACTCATTTGATTACTTTTAATAACTTGATTGCTTTGATCAAATTGTTTATAATAACATCACTAATGTCAGTGAAATATAGGAGATTTGAACACAGACTTTCAAGCACCCTTCAACTATTCACACCATCTCATACCACTGACCCACATGACCACACAAATGTAGATTATTTATCTTTCAACATGTGTGTGGTCAAGTGTGTCTATGGTATGAGATAGTGTGGATAGTTGAAGGATGCTTGAAATGTGTGAGGTCATGTGTGTCAGTGGTATGTGATAGTGTAAATAGTTGAAGGTGATTGAAAGTCTGTGTTCAAATCCGCTATATTTACAATTAAGCTCCAGGTATATGAAGAATGCCTGTATTTCAAATGTCAGTAAATAAACTGAAAAAATTATGCATGTAAATGCATTTACTACAATCCATCTTTGATTAGTTTGAATTAATTCTTTTCCACTTTTTTTTAAAGTTATTATTTTTCAGCTTTTAAAAAATCAATTTATATTTTTAAAAAATGTTAGTGATTGGCTTACAAAGATATATATTTAGAGATTTGGTATTATGATACTACTCCACTAGTAGTAAATAACTCCACTTTGCAGATGTATTTTTAATTTACATCCACTACTTTGGCAATCATATGACCAATTCAAATTAACTGGAATCTTTGCCACTAGCTAATAATAGCTAGATACGCACTGTCAAACCAAAATTGGTTGTCTAGTTAGATTAACTACAGACTGACTAGTAAAAGAAAAATTCTAAGCTAGTTTGTAACCTAAAACATATTCCGAAAGTCATCTGATCTAGAAATAAAATTCTTGGCATGGGAGTGGTGTATAGATGTATACTAACTATTATTCTAGTGGGTTGTAAAAAAAGCTTTGTAAAAAGTAATAAAGAACATAAATGATATTAATATTATATGGATTTGGCAATGCAATAAGAAAAATAAAGTTTATTAGTTTGTTTGAAAGAATGGGTAGTATTCTATAATATGTTTGTCAAACACTGGAAAATTAAATAGCAATGTTATTTTATGCTTGCTTGCAGTGTATAAGAAAACAAAAGCCACTTAGAAATTTTGTAGACACTATAAAATAAACAAACATTTGACATAAAATTAAACAAATAACTATATAAAAATAGATTCGAAAATATACAAAATTAAAGCAATAGGCATTCTGCAATGTGCGTAAAAAAATGTATAATCAAGGTTTGGGGCCACAAATAGTGAATTTTATTAAATGTTAAGACTTCTAAAATGTTTTATAAAATGATCTTTCTTGATTGGTAAGCTAAAATAAAAATAAATGCAAAATGATTGTATTAAAAAAAAACCTTATGTAATGGGAAAGATCTTTATACAACAATTGATTAAACGCGGCCAATAATGATGATATAAATTATATTTCAAATTAACTTTCAAATATAGTTAATTAAACCCATTTCTTTTTGTTTAAAATTGTGTTAGCCAAGGATCAATAAATATTGTTTAACGATCAACAAGAATGACTTTTTATAAATAAAAATGGTAAAACAAAGTTAATAAAAATGAACAATTTAGAATTAAATTTAACGCTGTAATTATTGCAAAATAATATCTAGAATAGTCTGAAAACTTTAAACTATTTTAGATCTTATTTGCAATAACAAGAAAATATCGCATTTAATTTGATATGTGTTGAGTAAATAAATTTATTTGGATTGCTAAGCAACCATATATTTTTAATCCTACAAATTTTTCATTTAAAGCTATGTTATTAACTGAATTTGATTAATTTTATTTGCTAGCAAAATATTTTATTGAAGCAAAGTAAATAGTTAATTTTAATAAGAAATTATTTATATCATACATTAGCATGCTTTAAACCCAAATCATAATGCTCATAAGTAAATAATATATGATTTTATAGAAGGATGACATGGTGTAACAAAACACATCTGGCTATTAAGCTTGTGATCTGAGTTCGAGTCTAAGTCGGTTAAACCGACTTGAACTTTTCTTCCCAATCATTTAACAAATCTGATGAATAATAGATTTTTTTTCCTGAATGAGAAGCTGATATTAGGTTTTTTCCTTGTAGAGGGCTATTTTATCTTTTCCAAAGAATAATACTTAATTGATTATTCTATAAAATGATAAACAACTCTTCATAATCTATATTTGCTAATTCAAATTATATAAATATATAATAAATTAACTAAAAATAATAATCTTGTATATATATCATTAAAAACCAGTCGACACTTAAACAATCCTAGTGTCAATAACAATCAACAATTTCAAACTGTTGTCAAGGCAACCTTCTTTTAACAATAAAAGTGGAACCCCCCTCCCCCAAGCCTTGACAACAATTTGAAATTGTTGATTGTTATTGATACTGGGATTGTCTAAGTGTTGATTGGTTTTTAATGATTACTTACAAACCCATTTAGCCTTGAGCAATATTACACTTCATCATCATCAACCATTATCAATCCACTGCAGGATGAAGGTCTCTCCAAGTTCAGTCCATCTTTTCTTATCTTTAGCTTCTCTTCTCCATATCACCCCTGCACACTTTCTTATTTCATCCATCCATCTCACATGTGGTCTCTTTCTGGATCTTTTACAATCTCTTGGAATCCAGTTTAAAATTTCAATTGTCCATCTGGTATCATCTCTTCTAACAATATGTCCAGCCCAACTCCACTTCAATCTTTTAAATTTTTCAATGAGGTCAGTAACACCTGTTTGTTCTCTTACCCATACATTGCATTTTTAATTCCTTCTTGTTACTCCCAACCTGCATCTCTCCATACTTCTTTGAGTGGTCTGAAATCTCTGTATTGCTCTTTTATTAAGTGTCCAAGTCTCAGTTCCATAAGTAAGAACTGGCAAAATACATTTATTAAAAACCTTCCTTTTCAAACACATAGGCATATTTCCTTTTAGTATCAAGTTATTTCTACCAAAAGCACTCCAACCAAGTTTAATTCTATGATTAATTTCGTCCATTATATTTCCATCTGTATTAATAATCTGACCAAGGTATTTGTAACTGTTAACTTTTTCTAACTCATCATAATCAATCTTTATTTTCATATTTTGAGAAAATCTATTAAACATTGCTTTAGTCTTTTTAGCATTTATCTTTAGTCCTACTTTCCTACTTTCATCTGATAACTCCTGCACATTTCCTGTAGCTCTAAAGCATTATTTGCAAAAACAACTACATCATCTGCAAAATCTAAATGACTTAAATAATTTCCATTTACTTTCACTTCTTTAGCTTCCCATTTTAATCCACAAAATACTTCTTGCAGCACTGCTGTAAAAAGTTTTGGAGATATGGAGTCATCCTGTCTTACACCCTTTTCAATGTTGATTTTCCTACTATCATTATATAATCTAATTGTTGCTGTTGCATTTTTATAAATATTCTTTAAAATATGATGATATCCTGGATCCACACCTTGATGATCCAATGCTTTAATCACTGAAGAAATGTTTATAGAATCAAATGTCTTTTCATAGTCTATAAATCCTAAGCATAATGGCAACTCATATTCATTTGTCATTTTTATAATTTCTCTCAATACCTGGATATGATCTACTGTACTAAAACCACTTTTAAATCCAGCTTGTTCTCTTGGTTGGTGGAAATCCAGTGTTTTCTGTAGACGAGTTGTAATTATCTTAATAAAAATTTTGTATAAAACTGATAAAAGACTGATAGGTCTGTAATTTCTAATATCTTTTTTATCACCTTTTTTAAATATTAATATTAATACTGCATTTTTTCAATCATCTGGTACATCTTTATCATTTAGACATTTGGTATATAACTTTGCTAAATTTTTTTCTATTTGTTCACCTGCTTCTTTTAATATATCAATTACAATTCCATCATTACCTGGAGCCTTTCCTTTCTTCATACTTTTAATTGCATGTCTCATTTCTTCATTTAAAATTAATATTAATTACACTTTTATATATATATTAGTTCTCTGCCATATATCAATTTGAAGTAATTAAATAATAACAATTAACAATGACATAGGAGTATAGTAATCAATTAATTATAGGTTTTAAATTTTCACAGTTCATTTAGATGGAAAAGATCAAAAAATGCTGAATGATTTGTAGGGAAAAAAACCACATGATAGGAAACATGTTTAAAGAATAATTAATTTAATCATGGGTAATCCTAATAAAAATTTATATTTTAAATTAACTTTCAGATATAATTAAGAAATTTAACATAATTAAGCAATTAAACATTATGATTAAAATATGGCATTTAATCTATTCATAGATTGTAAGATTTAAAAATTATAATAAAAATCACAATAATTAAAAGATTTTTAATAGGTGGATAAGAATATTTAAAAAGTCATAATAATTTAAAATGATTAATTATTCCCTGGACAAATTTCTTAGGAAAAAAATCAAAAAGTTTTAATATGTAAGAAAATAGTGAAAACATGTTGAAAAAAATGGTCATTTATTTTATTGTATGATTTTTAGACTGCTTATCTATCAACAAAATCTCATAAGAAAGCTATAAAGATGGATTCACTTAAGACATTACCAAATTCTTCACTTCTACTACTGAAATCACAGTTTGACAGACATTAACTACCTAATTAATAGATCATATTTGTCCACATGACATAGACTACTAACTGCTAATTTCCACTTTTGCTGCAGATGAGCACAATGACCATGGATTATTATATATTTGTTGAGATTCCAGATAGGTTTAATGTTGGATCTCAGTAAAGAAATTTATTTGGAATTTTACAAGTGCCCATTTTTATATTATACTTCTTTTATTATAGATTCTTAACTTTTTTGAATTCTGACATTATATATTGTTACTCTTGGTAGAAACTTTTAAAAATGCTCAACCTTTTATTTTGGTATAAAATCTTTATTTTATACTAAAACTCAATAAATTGGATTTGATTTATTTTAATTTTATAAATGAATAATATTCTAAAAAAATCATATTTGAACTTATCTAAAAAGTGACTTGTAAATAAAAAGAAAGGATATAAATATCATCAACAATGTTAGTGAAAACAGTTTTTCAGAAAATGAATGAATTCTTCTTCATTTAAAGTTTTTTTTAATGTGAATAAAAAATGTGAATTTGTGATAAAGTGATCAAATTCTTCTTACAAAATTGATATTTACTTTATAATTATTAAAATATTTTAAAAAATTCTAACATGTTATTTTGACAGGTAATGATGTTGCATGTTAAGTTTAACATAAAATGTGATCAAGAAGGAAGAACTGCTTTCTTTAAGAACTATAGAATAGAGATATTTGCTGACTATTCACAAAATAGTGACTGTCTCAGATTTTTGATCAATTTTTAAAAGCAGTATGGCAGAATTTACATTATTAAAACAAATTCTATGCTAAAACAAGTTATGATAACAATAAAACATAAATTTAAAGTAACATTCTCTTAGAAAGATATGCAATGATTCTCATTAAAAATGAGAATTATAAGATAATTGATGATCTAAAAATAGGATTTTGATTTTAGATGAACTTTATGTGAAAACACTGCATTTTAATTTATTGGCATATGTCTGACCTATTTGACAGCTGTTTAAACAATCTTTGTGAGATCTCTTTTCTGATATATGGTGATGGAATATACAAAAAGAAGTTTTCATAAAAAGTAGACTTGAGTGTGACAGAAGCATTTTTTAATAAAAGAGATACAATATTCATGAATAAATATGATAATTCTAAGAAAGTTTTTCATAAAGTATTTGAATCAAAATCTCTTTAAGTATCAGACAACTTAGCAAGAAGTTTAATTGTAAAAAATTTGTAGTTCCAAACTTAGATAAATGAGAAATTCAATATCAATCTTAAATAACATGGACTGAAAGTTGTTACAATAATTATATTCTTGTTATAAGATATTTTCTTAATGTTTCGATGAAAAAGTGAACATAATATTTTTGTCAAATTAGAAATAGAAGCACAATTTTTGAAAAACAGTATTTCCAAACTTTTTATAACATCACTAATAAATTTTTCTCTTTAATAAAGATAAAGTAATTGAGAAAATACAACAAATGTTATATTAGTCAAAGTTAAAACTTTAGGCAAGGTACTAAGGAATCTTTGCCATTTTAAAATCAATAAAGTTTCCAATATTACTGTGAAAGAGCAATGCATTAGAAGAGATAAACTCTTTTCTACATATTGGTCATGTGATTAATTTCAGTATCAAGAGACAAAAGAGTTTATACTATTTAATTTGCATTTATTTATTTAATTATAAAAAGCATTTCAAAAATAATTGTGGAATTCCTAGTATATTAGTCATTTGTTTTCAATACAAAATATTTTTATTTCAAAAACAAAGCTTGATAAATATTTTCCAAAAAACAATATAGTTTTTCATTAAAAAATATATGTACAATGAGTATTTGATGTCATTTATAATTTGACATTTAGAATTAAACTGACTGATGAGGCAAAGAAAAAAGAAAACAGATTAGGTCTAATATTTAAAGATTTAACTCAAGTTCTTGCAGATAGGTTTTTATTTTTTTTTAAAAAAAAGTTAAATCCTTACTTATTTTAAACATTTTGGGGGAGAATGAATAATGCAAACTTTATGATAAATATTCATCTAAATTTTAATAAAATGAACATTAAATATTTAACCATGACCATTTTTGTCAAACCTCAACGATCATTATCTAAAGTTTTAATCCTATGAGATTAAATTCAGTAATACAGTTGATAGACATCTTAGTTAAATATTACTAGAGCAAAACTCAATCTATTATTTCTGCTGTTCAAATGTCACATAACCATTGAGAAAGTAATTATTTAATTATTTTTTATAATGAAAGTATGACTCATATCTCTTTTGTCATTAGTTTAATTCAGCATTCTAATGAAATAGGCAATCACCTATCATTAAACCAGATCTTGCTGATTATTTTTTAAAAATTAGATGCATTAAATATTTTTCATACTGCAAATACATAATATGCTTTATTGAATTTCGCTTTATTTCTGTTAATATTGTAATCAATCATAAAGTCACTCATAGCTTATTGTAAAAATAGAATAATAATTTTGAGAGTTAAAGATCAATTGATTGAATCTTGTTTTATTAGTTTCAATACTCAAATGTCTTATGACATTCTGAGTGGCAAATAAGTCATTTACATACACATAATTGCAAAGATAGAGAGATAATCAAAAACATGCTAAGAAATGTATGACTGATTATGCCATAGTTATTAGTACTAACATAAAATTAATTCCCAACATGGAATATAGCATTTTCCATTGAGGCATTAATTCAAAGCTAATTTAAAAATAATATGTTACTGATAATTTTTTTTCTGTAATGTAACAATATAGCAAGATCATTAATAATCAGTCTATAAAACTAGTCACTTCTCTAACAATTGTTTATTTTTTTTGATATGAATGATTAATCTTGTGTGGATGCTCTTTCCTGTCAACTTTTGGAAATTGTACATAGAGGAGGTCCCCAAAAAGATAAAACAGCAATAATTGGAATTGGATGATGAGGTTATTATGGATATACTTGTACAGTATTATAAATTAATTAGTCAACTTCACAGTCAATTTAATAAAAGATTTATTTAATTTTGCTTTGTAAATAATTAGTGCCTTGCTATGTACTTCTATTATGGGAAGGGTTGGATTAGTGAAAACATTTAATAGCTGATATGGTGAAAATACATTCTTGACATGTACAATCACATTATTTTATCATGTTTAAAAGTTTTGGATTTTTATTTTGTTATTGAATAAATGTGGTTAATTTGTTTTTCATTAAAATGGTCTCTAGTTTATCAAAATCATTTATACATTCATCCATCAATTTATAACCAGATATGTATACCCATGCACACATTTCATTCTTATATAAGAATACAGTAATATATTTGGATGGATCTTTAAATCAAATGGAAGCCTGTATAGAAGTGTGGTAGTTGCTATCTAGTATAAATTCACCCCTGAAGAGAGCTGAAGGCAAATATCTTCCTAAGTTTGAATACTGAGACATAATGGAATCCAAAAGAGGGGTGAGGTATGGATGAACTAGTGCAAATTGTATTTAAATTTAGTGTGTAAACTTAGAGCTAACCCATTGGAGATAGATGCAATCATAGGTTAGGCATTTCATTGCACCATTAACAGCATCCTACTTGAAGACCCTAGGTCTGACTGTAGTGAGATGCATTTCCCCCTCTTTTGGCAGAGTATTACAATATATATATATATGGAAATATGAATTTATTCATTTATAATTATTTAATTAGAAAGCACTAAATTTAGAACAGTTGTTAATAAAACCAAATGCTCCATGCCAAGAGTTAAAGTAAACTGACGACAAGCTTGATTGCATTCTAAAGGAGGATCAATCAAGTCTGTCAGTTTTACTTTAATTTTTGGCCTAGAGTAGTAGGTGTTCTAAGTATTCTCTAATTAAATAATTATAAAAGAATAACTTCACACATTAAATATTTCCATCTAAAACTTCTATTACAAATATTACATATATATTTCCTTTTTAGTGTAGTGCTAAAATTTGAGTTTGCTTTTTTATTTAAAGGCTGGAATAATATAACTATGAGGCATTTTAAATATTATATATATAGGCTAATAATAATATAAAAATTTCTAGCCTTATAGTTGTTATTTTTATCTAAAAAATTGCAAGTCATATCATTGAATTTGTAAATTTATAGGCTATATTGTGACAATGGTGGTGATGGTTGAGGAGTTTATAATGATTTAAGTAAAGAGTTGAAGTCGTTAAATAGAAATGCAATTTGGAGGTTATTTGCCTTTTTTCTGATATTTTTATTTCTTCGTTTGAAAGAGATTAAGATAGTAGTCAATAGATTTTTCAAATATATATATATGCATTTTATATAAAAATGCTTATAAAAGCTTTTAGTAATTCTGAAAATCTAAACAAATTATAATTTTTATATTAAAAAACAATTTTTTATTTGTGTAAATAAAACAAAATCAAACTAGATAGAGATTCTCCCACCCCCACCCCCATTTATGAATATAAGCTAAATATTATTTATCATTCTTGTATGTGTACGTATAGCTTTGCGTATTGCTTTCACAGAAATGTAAAAAAAAAAAAAAATGTAATAAAATAGATATATTTTTCTGTTTGAAATATGTTTTTTTTATTTAATAAGAATCAATTTTCCGTTTCGTAAATGGAGAGAAAAGAATTGATTCATTCTATGTTATGGTCCTTCACTAACAAAGAATAAAAATAAAATTTGATGAGAAATTAACTGAAGGGAATCAAGAGCGGTTATTATCTTAAGAATTACATGCAAAGCTACAAATTTCTAGTGAGCGTGTAGTAAAAATATATGCAAATTTTAATTACCATTACACATGTATGTGCAGTATTTTTAATTTTTACAATTTAACCATTCAAAGTGTATACTTTTTGTTTATGTATACAGTATATTCATATAATGTAACACGCTTTAATTTTATTGTTTGCCTTTTCTGTACATCACACTGTCTTTTCAAACACTTGGTTGTATACGCATTTTTCACAATAACTTTAGATTACATACTAATAAAAAATTATGTGTCTCATCTAGCAACATATATATAAAACAATAAAGTTGAAAAAATATAATTATTATTAAAAAATGACAATAAAGAATAAAGAATGCAAACATTTGTGAAGTTATTAATTTTAAGTTTATTCGTATATTTGTTAATTTTGATAGTACATTTAAAAATAGGAATGCTATTAAAGAGTAAAAATTATTCTACATCAAATTGTGATTAAAGTGACATGTAATAATTTACCTTTCTAATAGTATAGGGGATTTGAACACAATCTTTCAAGTATCCTTCAACTATCCACACTATCTCATATCACTGATTCACATGATTACACACATGTAGACAAGATAAATAATCACCAATAAATGTATTTCGTGCTGAACCAGCACTCATCAATTGATCCAGATTATTATCTCTCTCACACACATATATATATAATCAGTGCTCAGTTTATGTTAAGATAGCAAATCTTCATCTTTAATGGGCAGGCTTCAATCTATGAAATACGTATATTGGTGATTATTTAAATTGGTGATTAATTATTTTTTTTACATGTGTGCGGTCATGTGTATCAGGGGTGTGTAATAGTGTGGATAGTTGAAAGGTACTTGAAATTCTGTGATCAAATATCCTATATTTACAATTAAGCTCCAGGTATATGAAAAATGCCTGTATTTCAAACCTTACACATTAAGTCTGCATTCAGCCTATCCTTCTTCTATGTATTTAAATGGATAAGGTCCTATACATGAGGGGTCAGAATGACTTGAAGTCAACATGGGCATGGTAATAATATTGGCATAAGCATGGGATTTGGTCTTTTCATCATCAGATTTTCAATGATATGGATGACTGAAAAGTTGGGGTTGAAATAGATTGAAGCCTGTCCATTAAAGTATGAAGATTTGCTATTTTAATATAAAATGAGCACTGATTTTATATATGTATGGGAGATAGTAATTTGTACCAACTGATGAGTGCTAGTTCAGCATGAAATACATATATTGGTGATTATTTATCTTCTCTACATGTATGTGGTCATGTGTATCAGTGATATGTGATAGTGTGGATAGTTGAAGGGTGCTTGAAAGTCTGTGTTCAAATCCCTTATATTTACAATTAAATTCTAGATATATGAATAATGTCTGTATTTCAAATCTTATTTCTAATGGTATTTTTTTAAAAAATCAACACATATTGTTATTTCATATTTAATCCAACATTTCAGTTGGAATAGGTTCCTTAGGGGTGTGATACTTTTGTAGCAAAATAAATATTAGATTATGTAATAATTTACTTTCAAATAAATATTTAATAATAACATTAATGTATTATAATTTTGAAGTAGAAATATAATAACTAATTATATTTGGCAAATTTATTCATACCCATTTACATATATAGTTGCATGCATAAACAAACATGCGCGCCAGACACGTACACACACACATATATATATGGTATTTTTGTCTACAAACTGTTGATAAACAATTTTATTCTTATAATAAAAAGTAATTGTAAATTTTTGAAAAATAAATTTAAAATAATTCATTAAGACAATTCAATTACTTATGACAGATATTTATATGGGATTTATTACAGCGATCATCATCAATTTATACCTAACATTTTGATTAACAATTAATTATTTATTGTAATGTTCTTTAAAAACCAAAATTTGAATTTGTTTTTTATTTTTGCCATTTTTTAAAATAATAGACACTCAGTAGAACTAAAAATGTCTTAAATAATGACTTTATAAAAGCTATATCATGGGAAAATAAACTAACAATAATCATTTCAAAAACAATATGACAGAATATGAAGTTATTAATTATATGAAATAATTAAGTTTTGATTATGCAATACTGTATTGTGTGGAATTAAAATAATTAGAAATATAATTATTGTACTCAATTTATTGTCAACCAGTATTCTTGTAAGACAACTGACCTGCAATTTACAACAGATTCAATGTAAATAAGACTTTGATCCTACATAGCAAAAACCTTTAAGTTTCATTCATTACATATATAATCAAAAACAAACTTCAATTATATACAGTAACAAAATGCATTAATAATAAAATGTAAAATGTATACATTAGCTAAAGTATATTAACGCAATTAATTTTTGTTTAATCATAAATGTTAATTCTTCCTGAGGCAAAAATTATACCTAAGGTATTTTGACTTAAAAAGAAATTCAACTTTATATGATTAAACATATTAAATATATATTGAAAATATTTTGTTGAAAATATTATTTATTTGCTTAATTCCTAATCAGCATTCTCATAATTTATTTGTAGTCTAATAACAGTTTTTATCCCAAACATAAAAAAATATCAGCAAAGAAATAGCAAGAGAAAATTTATAAATTTCATTCAATATATTACTAACACCAAACTTTGATCATATACTATCAATAAAAATACATTAATAATGTTTTAAAGTATATATATTATAATCTCTAGTATTTGATTTCATTGCAAGAGCTTGTTAAGTAAGAGTTTAATTGAGTTGAGATGGAAATCAGAATGAGAGAGTACCTATTTCAATCTGCGTATATTGAAAACACATTCGTGTATTGTTGAGCCTTTGTAAGACCCTAATCCATACCTATGCACTTCCCAAATAAACAAAAAATGTAAACATATATTTTGTCAGGGATTTAATATTTTTATCATTATACCTTCAAAATATAATATAAACTTTATTATATTAATAATTATTTATTTATTATAAAATAATTGCAGGCTTATATAATTTTGCTTTACCAAATTATAAATTATATAACCTCAGTGTTTCTATTTATAATCATTTATTAGGACTAATTAGATTACTTCTCTCTTTAATAAACATTTACTATTGTAAAGGTAAATATATGTAAAAGGGATTTTATCTTTAACTTCCTAGATTCAAATAACAAATATAATAAAATATTTACTGTAACATTAGATGAATCAGCAGTGTGATAGCATGACCTGAATTTAAATTGTATTAAGATGATGATTAAAGAAAAATATTGCCATATAATTTTAAAAAACAACATTATTTATTTAATGTAAGTATCAATAAAAATAAAAATAAACAAAATATAACAATAATATAATATTGATTATCATCATGAATATATTGCTTCTTTGAAAGTGTGTGGTAAATCAGGTATAGCTATTTTTGGTGTATAGAATCATATATGTGTGTGACAATACTTCATACATGTTGGAGGAGATTGATTTCTGTGTCTTATCACACTTTTACTTTGAATATATATTGAACAAAAGATTTCAATATTATCAATTTAATGCTAAGTCTTTAGTGAATTTAAAAGCATGAAATTTTATTTTCCTATATGAGGCATTTCCATAAACATTCGACAAATGCTTCATTTGCTGCATAAAATCCTAGAATAATAACTACAAATTTTAATGAAATATATGTTAAAAGCATATTCCTTGAGAATTGAAGAGATACAAAATTCTTTAGAAAATTTAGTCAGATATTCCAGAATATCAATATTACAAAGAGTGCATTGTTTTTTCCATTTCCCTTTTATATTTTAATTTAGCATATATCCATTGATGTTTTTGAAATGGAGTGAAAGCCTGACCCTGTCCTGGACAAATACCTGGTAATTTTCTCTACTCAGTCATTCTCATGTAAGTCAGTACAATATGGTGATTTTAAAGAAAAAACATTACTGACTATTGACTGCACTGAAAATTTTAAGGATTCTCTCCCATTTTATTGCTGATATTTTTAAGATTTTTGAAATGACATCAAAATTTCCCACAATGCATCTGAATTTATAGTAGCTTTTTGAGGTATCTACATAGTACCATAAATAATCAGGTGAGATTTTAGGATTTTATCTCAATTGGTGCATATATGTAATTATTTTTGAAAATACAAATAATAAAAATAAAATATTTTACATCAACTTATTATGAACAAATTAATGAAATGCACTCATTTACCTATTAACAAACTTTATTAGAGCAATAAACTCCATCAATTAAATATTGTTAACTTAGTAAAGTTTCACAAATATTTTAATGTTCAATAAATTTCTTTAGGTTTGTAAGCTGTTACTTTATAAATATTCACTGAATATCGACATTTAATTATCTGATGTTTTAATGTCTTTTTAACACACTTTTCTAATTTTATGATTATTATTTACACATGCACATTTATACATAAATGCAATACAGTTTTTTTATATTTTTAACTACTAGAACTTTTGCTGATTTAATAGTCAGTTTATTTGTTTTGAACTTGTTGTAAATATTACTATTTAACAAGGTTTGACTATCTATGGCATCACTTACTGATTATTCAATAAACACTATTCTGTGCATAAGTAGCTAAAACAATTCACTAATCATTTTTTAAATTGTTATAAAAATGTGCCTTTGTTTACAGGTTCTGTCCAATTTCAATCTCATTACCTTTTACACTTAATAATATTTGAAATCAGATTATCCCATTGCATATTGACTTTAGTTTTAAACCTATCACTTGATTTACCTATTTACTATAAAATATACAATCAAGAAATTTTTTAACAGATTATATTTTACCTAACCTGATAGCATTTGGACCAGAACTATAATGCTACAATATATATATTAAC
Source organism: Epiperipatus broadwayi (assembly GCA_028023455.1). Lineage (NCBI taxonomy): Eukaryota > Metazoa > Onychophora > Udeonychophora > Euonychophora > Peripatidae > Epiperipatus > Epiperipatus broadwayi. The sequence goes on along the minus strand of JAQFVV010000060.1, from coordinate 6,510,401 downwards.
AAATAATTGTAATAAATTTAATCACTTTTATGTACATGTACATATTTTATTAATTATATTTATTATAATGTAATGTAAATAATTTATAGAAAGGTGGATTATTATATTGGAAAAGAACAGTTTGGTTGTCAGAGAGGGAAAGGTACAAGAGATGGCACTGGTGTTGTTAAAACAATTACAGAGATATATATTTAAAAAGATGAAGGAATTGGTATATGTTTTGTGGATTTGGAAAAAGTATTTGATAGAGTAATCTGGAATAAACTTATAACCATTTTAAAAAATAAGAATTACTTTGGAAAAAAAGAAGATTGATTTGGAATATGCATATTAGGAAAAGAATAAGAATTAGATTGGAAAATTATGAGACTGATGAAGTGAATGTAGAAAAAGAAGTTAGGCAAGGATGTAGTATGTCACCTACTATTTTTAATATTTATTTAGAAGACATGTAAAATAATTATTTTGATTATGGAGGAGCAAATGTTGGAGATAGAATAATAAAATATATAAGATGTGCAGATGACATGGCTCTTATAGCTGAAGGATGAAAAGTGTCTTCAGAATATGTTGAATAAATTTGAAGAATATATGAAATAGAGAATGAAGATTAATATTGAAAAGACTAAGTGTTTATGGATAGAGAGTAATGTAGAAAGACTACAAATTGAAAACCTATGTTAGCATGAAAGGGATTTGGATATTTGAGTAGTTGGTTGAGTGAGGATGGTAGAAATAAAACTGAAGCCAAATGATGAATAGCATTGGCAAAGGAGGAATTTTTAAAAGAAAAGAAATATTTTGTGAACCTTTTTGGCTGTAAAATGTGAACAATGAGTAATAAAATTACAAACAGATTGGACACCTTTGAGATGCAAATATGAATAAAAATAGAAATCAATTTGTTGAATAAAATAACAAATGAAGATGTTTTGAAAAAAATAAATGAAAAAAGTTTGATAAAGAAAATCAGAAAGAGAAAGAAACTGGATTGAACATATATTAAAAAAATTATAATTTAATGAAAAATCTTTTAAAGGGAATGGGTGAGTGAAAATAAGAAGAAAGGATGGAAAATATTGATATTGAGATGGAAAGAATTATGTGGAAATGGAGTGTTGGATAAAGAAGAAAATGGATTGGAAAAAAATAGATGAATTGATAATGTGGCTATTCTCTGGACTTAACCACAGAACAGAATACTATTGATGAATGCATATAATGTGAATTGGGTGGAGTTACAATAGGATAGCTGGCCATATGATTTTGTAACAAGAAACATCTTGACAAGATTCCAATAAAGAATGAAAGCTGGATCAATATATTTTTATTTTATTTTTTTATAGTGAGTTGTCTGTTTCAATTTTGTTTTACATTGCTTATTTTAAATTTTATATAAGGCAACATTATAGACAAATTTTAACATTTAAATTTGATCATTTAAAATATATATTATTTCAAATTTTAATTTAACTTATTTCTAATTAATATTTTATAATATACTATATTTACATGCAGTTTAGTAATTTTTTTATTGCAATACAAATAGAAAAATGTTTATTTATTAATTATCACTTTCTTTTCACTTTTAAGCTTTATTTTTTTACTTAGATTTTAAACATTTTTTTAAATTTAAAAGAATAAATTAAATTTTTTGCCAATGGAAATTTTTATAATTGCTTATTTATTACATAATATTTTTGAATAACACACCATTTGGGAAAAAATGAGCTTGTTATCCAGAGTAAAACTGAATACAGTGTACATATTAAGAACTATATTTATTAATTTCATAATTAATTAAAATTTTTTTAGTAATGTATATATGTTGTTAAATTTCTACATATTTGTTTGTTTTCCATAAGTAAACATATATTTTAAAAATAAGTTTTTTACAGGAAAAAAACAAAAAAAAAAAAAACAGATTACCCGGAAAGGGGCAAACAAATTAAAGAACAACAGACCCAATAACCCCATATACGTAGAAATACATATGACAAAGAAAATGACATAACCTGGCAGAGGAACTGACTAAAGACTCAAACTACTCCAGAAAGCTTAAACTCTTATGCATCACTAATGAAGCTTAACCTTTGTTTGACATCATGTCTTAATAATACATAGTTTATCTGTCTAATAAAAATACATCAGGATTTCCTATCACTCAACTGTAACATTTTATAGCCTTCATTCTATATACATGACATCAATCTTTAAGAAGTCTATATCTAAGTATATATGTCACTTGAAATTGTAACTCACTGATGTAACCTTATATTTTCAATAAATAAAGTTTACTTTGAAAATAAAAAAAAACTAAAAAAAAAATCCATTACAGTTAAGAGTTATCATGGCATTATGAAAAAAATCTATATCTTATACTCAGACATAACAAACTAATAAACTCACCACACATGTGTGTTAGGGAGCAGTCCATTCATGTTTGTATATTATATGAATGATCAAGTAGTAATAGCAGTTGCAATGACAAAACGTATGGAGTAAACATTAGGAAATTGCTCTGCTCTGTTTTTTTAAAGCCTCCAAGAGGAATCAAAGGGTATTCTTTCAGTTAACAGCAAATTCCTTTTATTAAAATTGCAAATCAAAGACAAAATTTATTAAATTGCAAATATTCATTATTCAGCAAATATAAATTTATATACATTCTAAATGATATCGATTCTCATATATCATTGGGTGTCAAATAATAATAATATTTTTTAAAAATAATTTTAATCACAAAATCTAAATACATTTCAGACTAAAATTTTATTCCCCCCTCCCCTCTTACTATTTCAAAGGATTTTTTTATTATTATTTAGATTTGATTTTTCTTAGCAAATTTAAATAATAAAAATAAATTTTATGTCGTAGACATTTTAATAAAATGCTAAATAAAAATATATAACATGTTATTTACTTTTAACATAATAATAAGTTAATGATAAATTCCAAATTAACATAATAAGTTATTAATATTTTTTTGTCTTTTGGAAGCTCGAGTAATTGCAAAAAAATATTTATAACAATATATGTTAAACAATATTGAAATTACATTGAATTTTCTATTTCTTCCATTATGTAACTGAATTACGAATATATCACTTTTAAAAAGACTGTGGAAAAAACATTTCAATACAGTCTTAAATAGTCATTCACTAAATTGATTATTTATCTAATTCATGGATATTTGTCCAGTTCAATAAAAATAAAGTTATTTTTCATGTAACTAGAGAATTTATATATGCTAATTACCGTCCATAACAATTTAACAAATGAGAATTATTCATTTATTTTCACTAAAGATAATATTATTATTTTTTATTAAAGGCAGTAATGGCTAATTGATTAGATAAAGAAGGAATGAAAAAATTTATAATTGGTTATACTTCTGAAATACAAACATAATTCACATACTTGTAAATATAATCTAGGGGGATTGAGAACAGACTTTCAATCTCCCTCTACTATCCTGCCCATCTCTCTTTTGTATATTTAAATGGACAAGGTCCAATACATTACGGGTCAGAGTGCTTTAAAATCAAAGGCATGACAAGAATATCAGCATCAACAAGGGATTTGGATGTACCACCATCACATTTCGAATGGTATGGATGGCTGAAGAATTGAAGAGTGGAGTAGAGTGAAGCCTTTTAATTAAAGTTTGAATAGTTGCTGTCTTAATATAACATGAGCACTGATTATATATATGTGTGGGAGATGATGATCTCGACCAAATGGAGCTGATGATCTGGACGAACTGATGAGAGCTGGTCCAGCATGAAATATGTAAACTGGAGATTGTTTATCTTTTTGTCATGTGTGTAATCATGTCTATCAATTATATGAGATAGAGTGGATAGTTAAAGGAAGCTTGAAAGTCTGTATTCGATTCCCTATATTATAAATAGTAAATAAATTCATTATAGGGATTATATGGTAAATCTTTTCCAGTCAAAGTTATTATTGGCAAAAGTGAATTAAATAGGTGAGCATGAAGGTTTAATATTTATAAAAAAGAAAATTGTTCAAAAACAAGAATGATATAATTTTCATTTCTTTTTTCTAAATTAAATTTAATATATATAAAAAAAAACTTTATAGAATTTAAGTGTAAAAAACATGACAAACTTATAATTTGTAGTAAATAAAAAGTTTGTAAAGCATTTTAAAACTTAAATTCAAAAATAGGTAATGATTGAAATAAATTTGTAACAAATGTTCATAAATAAATCTATACATTTTAACTTTAAATTCAATAACAGATAATGATAATTATTAAAAGGAAATATAAAGAATAAAGCAAAAATATTAGGTGTTTAATTTCTAATAAAGCAAAAGTTATAAATACATATATTTTAATTTTAAATTCAATAGTAGATAGACATTAAATGACACATGAAGAATATAGAAAATATAATAAATTTTGACATTAAATAGCTATTAATAATAGAATGCAAAAGAGATAAGAAATATATAAAAATTTGCTTAGAGAAGTTTCCAAATGAACTTTTCTTCTCATGTAAGATATACTTTTAATATATAACTGAAAATATTTATTACATTGAAACAAGGGAGCAAAAAGAGTGCTTTTAACTTACTGTTTGGTACTTTTTATATAAAACTAAATAATTTACATATTAATCACAAATGCGCTTTTCCTTTTTTATATGAGATTTGTTTGTAATCACATGGTTAAAAAAAGCACTCGAACAAACAGGAAGCTCCACTCAATTTTGATGGGAATTTTATTAAAACATTTGTAAAAAAAAATCTATGATAGAGAAAAAAGAAACATTTTTAATAATTTTATTCCTGGGAAATTTTTTATTTAAAATCGTTAAGTCGGCAAAGTTTAAAATTAACACAGAAAAAAAATCTATTATATTGTTAGCTTTCTTTCACATGTGTGCTTATTCATATGCGAACGTGTATTTACTCGTAAATATGTACGGATATATATATATCAATATGTGGATATACAATTATAATATATTTGGTTAGATTTAGTTTTTAAAATTTAAACTTTTAGACTTTGATTTAATCTACCAATTATGGATTAAAACATGATATATAAAAAAATAATTCTTCTCATTTTTATACCAACACAGATCTCTTCATCGTTAAATTGTGTATATTGTAAAAATTGTCGAATATATTAAGTAAAAAAAAAAATATCACTGGTAAACAGAAGTTTCAAATTTTAAATTCTTTCCCATTTATGATTAATGCTTTACTCAGATGCAAAAGTTATTAAAATAGAAACTACTTACAAAAAATAAACTAAATTGAAACTAAACGTAAATATAGATAGATGAATTCATTATATGTAAATCCACACATATGTATAGAGAGAGATATATACATGCTAGAATGTAAAACATAAATATATATGTACCTGCACTTTTAAAATTATGTAAGCACTCACAATTATAAATAACAGTAAAATCACATGCTTAAGATTTTATTGTTAATAACTTCAACTAATAAATGATTGTAAAAGATATGTGCAAAATAATGTGTGCACGTTTGAATTGAAAATTCAGTTATATCTGCAGAACAAAATACCTTATTTAAGAATGGTATCACTTTAGAGCTCATTTATAAACAATATTAAAAGTTAAAAATAGAGAAGGAGGCTAGCTTATCTTATTTATCTTTAGATAATATATATTTAAGCTATAAATCTATATAAAAAAATTTCAATAATAAAAATGCTAAATACTTAAGGGTTTTTTTGTATTTTTATTTATTTATAAATTTTAATTTAATTCTAAAATAATTTTCACTAAAATAGTTACACTTTCTAATTATATCACATGATATTATTATAAAATTCATGTGATATCCATCAAAGTTTATAAAAGGATTATTTTTTTTCTATACAAAGCAGATAGACATCCAAATTCAAACAACTAAATTATGTGAGATGTACAATATGTATGGACTAAAAGATAAAATTCCAGGTTCCTTATGATTCTCATGCATTTTGTTTCATGTTCAAGTATGATATTACTACAAGTAAATAATAAAATTACCCATGATATGAAAACGAAAACTTATTTTAGTATGTTTTGAAACTTTCCCTTAAGTTCAAATTATTTTTTAATTATTTGTTATGCATTTTTAATTTACTGTTAATTCAAATTTAAATTTAAGTTATCAACTTGCTTTTACATTTATTAAGGTTTTAATCTCAAGAATATGCGTGTAAAAATGCAATATTAGGGACCTCTACAGGTCTTAACAACCGTTTCAGCTTCACCTATTTAAATAGAAAGTAAGTTGAAGTAAAGAAGGGTTCCCCTTTTTTCTTCCAAAGCATAAGCTTGTGGTTAAGACCTGTAGAGGTTCCTAATATCGCATTTATACATTTATGTAATTTTTGATATATAAAATTCAAACTCAACAAACTTAAAGTAAAATTAATAATTACTAAAAATGAGGAATAGGTCAATGAATTGGTAAAAAACAAACAGCTTCAATTTTACAAAAAAATTTTCAAGAGCTTAATAACTTAATGAATATTAAAATTAATGTTTTCTTGAAGTTTACAAATTCTAATAATATATTATTTTAAAACACATTAGAATGTATTTCCATATAAGGTTTTTTTTTTTAAATTTAAACTTAATGCTTTCTAAGTTTATCATTAAATTATTAAAACACACACAAAAAGTGTATTTAATATAAAAGAGTTTAATTTTATTGACTTGCATACCACACTTAAACAATCAGGACTCACCAATTTAGAAAATAATTGAATTGTATATATATAAAGTTTTGTAACACTTAAAATTCTTTATAAAATTTCTAGATTTTCACGACATTCAATGCTTCTATTATGCCGAGAGAAGAGCGATTTAAACCCATTAAACATCTCAACCATTCATTATAAACCTTATTATTATTGATTATTTTGCTTTCTTACAAAATTTCCAATAATTTTATATATAAAAATATTTCTTATATTTCTCTTTCTTTTTTCAAATCACTAAATAAAAATCTTCACTAGATGAAGATTCCAAAGGAAAAATAATAACGATAATAACGATGTCTTGCATTGGTGGTCGAGAGAACAGCACGACTGCCTTGCACTTGCAGGCAGTTGCTCGGGTTGCGGGTTCGCGTCCTGGCCGATGCTATGACACTTAAAAATAATAATAATAATAATAACGATACCAAAATTTTTTTATATAGTTGGTCATCATACATCCTAGTACATATTATAATATGGTATTTTTATTACGCAGCATAAGTTAGCTTTAATATATTTACCAAAAACACACATATGTTTTGTATTAATATATATATACCAATACATGTACCTTCATATATTTATACTTTAGCTGGATAAATAATTATTAAAAATTTCAGAAAAAAATTTTTTTGTATATATTTAAAGACAATTTTTGGAATGAACATGGTATTATATAATCTTGTATCATGACAGATATCTACAAAATATTTTATTTTCACAATTTTTTTGTTATCTGACATAAATTGAAAGAAAATGTTTGCAAACATTTTTATAGGTTGAAAACATATGAATTCTGCTTTTATTAATAATTTGTGCTGAGTTCAAATTTTTTTTATATATTGTGTTAATAAATAATTTGCATTTCCTTTTTGCTTGTTGAATTCAATTGTTTTAATATATAGTCTCAATTGCATCTTTTGATAAAGATGTTATAAATATATATGGGTGAATGTGTCATAATGCTTAAATCTAGCTCTGATATCCTAATCTATTTTTATGAGTGGATTATACATTATATCAAATACATAGACAGAGTGAAGATCAAAGATAAAATGTAACTTTATTATGAATGATATAAGGTTAAACTACTCCTAAACATATATCTCTTAAGTAAATAAATATTTTGGATAAAATTTAATTTAATATAAGGTCAATAAATGAAGGTTCATATATATCTTTAAAAGATAGGTTTAAGCTAAAATATAATTTATATATTTTAGTTACATAATGGCTAAAATGTGATAATGTGTTCTAATCACAATTGAGTGTAATAACATGTAATGTATCTTAAAATGTAGAAATTAATTTCTCTCTCTAAGGTTCGAAATAGACCATTACATTAAATTTGGCTACATAAAAAATGAGATTTGGTATAGTATATTATTCTCTCTTTCTGTTTTTATAATATATATATTAGAATTAAATTAGTATAACTTAATATATCAGTCTTTGTTTTGCAAGTATCAAGAATAGAAAGTATCCACTTATTTTTATTAAGCTTTTGATATTTGTAAACTTATCTTTATCAATATTGATGGAAATTCAGAGTGAAATTAATATACGAGCTAGATGAAAATATGATATTAATAATTATTTATCCAATATTGATTTTGCAAGTATAAAAACAAAATCTCATTTTTAATAATCTTGTTTTAGTAAAAAAAAATAATTATACACATGAAATTATTAATGCCATATATTTTTTTAATTTATTAATTTTAAAAAATCACTATTGTTGATAAAGATAAGCTTATATAGTTAGAAGATTATATGGATAAATTCTATTCTTGATTTGTTTCTAAACATACAGACTATTATTTATAATATATATATATATTGTAACCTAAATAAAAAGAAGGAGATGGGAGAAAAGAGAAAAATCAGAATGTCAGAGAAGAGATGGAGAAGATGAGAGAAAGAGAGAGAGGGAAATCAGAAGAGAGAGGAGAGGAAGGAAGAGGGAAATAGCCAATTATAACCTAAAGGAAGAGAGATGGAGTGAGAAGGGAGGATGGGAAGGGAGAGAATGGGAAGGTAGAAGGAGTGTTGAGGATGGAGAAGAGAAAAGAAAAGAAATAAATAAATAAATAATCAGACTCTTCAGCTAGACACAGTGGGATTACAATAAAATTTACAAAGACAATAGTACACAGAGACCTATAACAAGATGGAGGAAAAATCACACAATACTGCCAAACAATTGGGGCATAATATCAATAATAATAATAATAATAATAATAATAATAATAATAATAATAATAATAATAATAATAATAATAATAATAATAATAATAATAATAATAATAATAATAATAATAATAATAATAATAATAATAATAATAATAATAATAATAATAATTATTATTATTATTATTATTATTATTATTAATTGGATTAAACAAAATAATCTAGCAGATTAAAAATAATTTTTTTATTCTTTAATTATCAAAAAGTTTTCACTTCTCAATGCATTCATACTACGATAATAACTTTTATATAAATAGTGTCCCTTTTTATGAATATTTAACATACTCAATAATAATAATAGCTTACCAATCCAGAGATGAAAGAGTGATAAGACAGATGTATATTACCTATTTATGCCTGAATACACTTTAACATTTTAAAAGTAATTATTTATTTATTTTGTTCTCAATATTAGTAAGAATAGGGAATTTGAACTCAGATTTTCAAGCACCCTTCAACTATCCACACTATATCATACAACTGATACATATGACCACACACATGAAGAAAAGATAAATAATCACCAATATACATATTTTGTGCTAAACCAGCACTCATCGATTGGTCCAGATTATTATCTCCCACACATATATATAATCAGTGTTCCATTTATATTAAGATAGCAAATCTTCTTACTTTATGGACAGGCTTCAATCTATTCCAACTTCCAACTTTTCAGCCATCCATATCACTGAAAATGCCCATGTTTTTAAAACACAACTGCTACAAATAAAATAAAAATAAAAATTGATTGAAGAGAGGACTGATAATAATGCCAGATGTTAATTTAACTTTATTTATACTAGTAGTCATGTGACCACTTTACTTTTGATTAACAATTTAGCCTATAACCTCTTTCATTATTAGTTTGAATTTCTCATCTAATATAACTAGGGAAGGTTATCAATTAAAAATTAACTATTATTCTTTTAAAAAAATAAATTAATTTTATTTTATTTAGACAAACAAAAATCAAATTTACTTCCTGGTAGAATAAAATAATTATTTAAAATTACAGTCATCAGGATAAAAACAAATATTACTTAATGAAATTTACATTATTTCATTAATAAAACAAATATTACAAATAATATTTAATACATTTATTTATCATTGTTTTAACCAACACAAGTTTATCAGAACAGAATATTTAAATTGTCTTTTAAAATTAGACATTTGATAATACTTTAAAATAAAAATATTAAATTAAATATAATATTTATTCAATCATTCAACATTCACCTATCCATTACTTTAAATTCCCATCTATAATTATTAGTTTCATTAAACTGTTTCTATAAAAATAAATTTAAAATATTTAGCTAGAATATTATGTGTTAAAATTAAAATGGACTAAAATATTATAGACTTAATTTAAGTACCAGAAAACCAAAAATATAGGGGTTGAGCTTCCTTTTTTAATTTTAAAAATTAATACAAGATTTTTAAAACATTTATAACAGTTAAATTAAAAATAAATTAATGTTAACTTGGAAATGCATTATTTACTATTTTAATCTATCAGCTATTTAAAATATAATACTTTAGCATGATAAGCACTTATTTTAGCTTAAAAATAATTTGAGTTGTCAAAAATATTTTACAGCTATATAATCTATAAAATATTGATATAGCAACTTTTCTATGCACAAAATTATGGGATTATAAAACACTAATAAAAATCTATTGATTACAGAATTAAAGTTATATTGGATATCATGCACAAAATTTGACTTGGCATTTAACTTCTGACAAAACTAAAGATCACTATGTATATAATCAATTAATTGGTACTGTGATATTAGAGCTGCAACATGAAGAATTATAATCATTTAATCACTAAATTAATTAGGTTATTAAATCAAAAACATATTTTAAAATCTACATTTAAAAAAAAACAATTTAACAAAAAAAATGCAAAAAGCATTAATGTGAAGAATAGTTAAAATGCATGTTTAAATCAAATTGAGTGTGTGTTTGCACATGCATATTGTGCATAATCTATTTTAATACATTGTACAGAATTACATCTGCATTTATATATGTAATATACGTGGGATTCGAACTCAGACTTTCACACAACCTACAACTCTCAGTGCCATCTTATATTGCAGACTCACCTGATCACACACATGTTGAAAAGATAAATAATTACCAATACCCAGCACTTATTAAAGTACGAAGATTGATTATCTTAATATAAAGCTGAGTACTAATTGTATATATGTGTGGAGATGGTAATCTGAGCCAACTGATGAGTTCTGGTTTAGCATGAATTACTATGATTATTTATCTTTTCAGCATGTGTGTGATCAGGTGAGTTAGCAATATAAGATGGCACTGAGAGTTGTAGGTTGTGTGAAAGTCTGAGTTCGAATCCCGCATATATTGCATATATAAATGCAGATCTAAGCCTGTACAATGTATTAAAATAGATTATGCAGAATATGCATGTGCAAACACACTATTTGATTTAAACATGCATTTTAACTATTCTTCACATTAATGCTTTTTGTATTTTTTTTTTTGTTAAATTGTTTTTTTTTTAAATGTAGATTTTAAAATATGTTTTTGATTTAATAACCTAATTAATTTAGTGATTAAATGATTATAATTCTTCATGTTGCAGCTCTAATACCACAGTACCAATTAAGTTTTTAAGCCAAACATTAATATATATATATAATTCATTGTTTTATAATCTCTAGTTTAATGAATGATTAATAAAAGTTATTAATGTATAATATATAATTTCTGGTTCAAAAAACGTTCTAAGTTCTACTTAATGTATATATATATATATATATGTGTGTGTGTGTTCAAAAGCAGATACATATGTATTCATAGAATTTACATGTGTATATATACAAGACTTTTATTTTATATAGCTATATAATTAATTATGTCTTTATTTTTTATCATAATTTTCAATAGTGAATTAATTAATTTTTTAGTTCTTCCTTAATTAATAACATTTTATACATAATTAAATGTGAAAAGCAAATATTTTACTTAATATTGAATAATAAAATGCAATGTTAAAAGAAAGAAAAAATATTATTAAATATATATTATACAAAATTTTAATTAATTCAAATTCTAAAAAAAAAAATGGAGAAATAATAGTCTACTATGAACAAAATTTCAGCTGTATAAAATGTTCTTGAGTTGCACATTATTTTTAGCATTAATTATCAAAAATCAAGATTATCCTTCATTGTGTTTGTATATAAAGTGTATAAATTGCCCATAAATTACACTTTTATCTACATAAGATATTATTTCCTTCAAATTTGAATCATTCTTCATCTGTCTTGTGAAAAATTGTATTGCTTGTGTTTTCATGTGCTATGATTCACATGTTATGTAATTAAATTTATTTTCTTATACATATGTTAATACTAGTATATAATTTGCTATGAATAAAGTTTATTTTATAAAAAAGTTTAACTTCTTAAATAATATTTCTGAATACAAACTAAAATAATGCTAGGAGACATGACTGACTAATAATTATAGCTTCAATGTGAAAAGTTAAATTTGTGGGTCTTGAATGATTGTCACAATTTTCTCAACATCACTTTGAATACTTTACTTATGACATAAAATTTTACCATTTATTTTTATTATTTATATCTCAATCACCAGTCAAAATATTCATTTTATTATATACATATTTTCATGGGTAAATGATTGATTACAAGCGTAACTTCAGAGGGTATGTATGACTTCTAAGTCTCAAACTTAGAAAAATAATTATTTGTATAAGACTTGTATTCTAAAATTCTTTATAAAACACTAAGTTATTTAAAATGTCATTCAAATCTAAAATTTAAAAATTGTTGGTTATATATAGACATCATTGTGGTTTCTTTTTCTATTTACAACATGAATTTTCCACTTTACTTCTGTTGTTTATATCCATTCATCTGTAAAAATATTTAATTTATTGTATTATATATATATATTACACTCCTATATATACAGTGTATACCAGTAAAAAGTGATTGATGAGTGGTGTTGTTTCTCCAGGCTGCCTAAAGTGCCACTTCTGAATCAATGCATATGTTATGTAGCAACAAGGTGATAACATATCTGAATTACGAGTTACAAGTAGATGTCTGAAATAATCTTAATCCATGATAGAATAATACAGTAACATTAAATATTGTTTAAATTGAACTAAATTCTTACTGAAATATCTGTGTATGGTAAATGAAGATTTTTATCAAAATGCCAAAAGAAAGAACATTGAAGACAATCAATGAAGATATGAATACATTGTCACATTTCATGTCATAATCCATGATACAAATATGCTAATACTTTAAAACTTTTTTAGTAATTAGCAAAACTAGTTGGTCTACAAGATATGCATTGATTTAGTACTTTGGACAATTTAGAAACATTCATTTTTCACTAGAATATATTGTGAATATATATTGTAAAGCTATTGTGGGCAAAACATTAGAATGTATAAAATAAAAATATCTTTATTATTTGTTCTAATTTTTTAAATATAATTGTGGGTAATTGAAACAGCCGATATGAAGGTGATATGCGATTTTTAATTACTAAATTCTTCATCTGGAATGTAGAATAACTAGGCAACAGAGCTATGAGTATTTAATCATCATCGATAGAAATTTATTATTTTCTATCTAATATAATTTATATTAGCATTTCTATTTTAAAGCTACGTAAGAATTTTTTAATTTTATTTTTTTTATTATACGATTTTTAATGCAGTCTTCAGAATTTAAAAGTGAAGTAGATTTTTTTTTTTCCAGACTTTGTAATATCAACTTAATTGTTCATGGGATTGTTTAATATAGATATTTTTTTAAATATTTTCCTTTTTACATTAATTTCTATCAAGCTACATAAATTAAAAAAGAGAAAGTTAAAAGTTTGTAGTAATTTTAACAACTTTCAGTCTTGCGTAAAGAAAGCAATTGACAACTGACAAATAATTGCTAGCTTCTTTCTTTGACTTGTCTACTATCTTTACAGACATTTAGACGTCTATGTTTGTCGGTCAATGGCACCCAGAACTCAGATTGATAAACATATAAGCATGGTGCTGAGTTGCGTTAGAAATAAACCGTTTTAAAGTATAATTACAAAATTTAAAAAAAGTTATCAATTTGTTTATATTGTTTACTTTATAAATAAACTTAAATTTAATCAATTTTTTCAAAGGGAAACAAATATTCGGATAATCAAAAGATCAATTTAAAAACTAAATTTAGTTGGGATAATGGCACTGAAAAAGTACCATAATCTGACTCGTAATTTTCCAAAACTGAGTCCTAAATGTAAACAAGATAAATAATATATATATATGTTTAAAACCTTAAGTTTGTTAACTATAAAAAGAACTACATATAATAACTTGATCTGAAATAGTTTATATACATATTGATTTCATTATAAATATTCATCACATTTCCAAATAACTTTTATAGAACCACAAAAATGGCACAATATATATAAAGATCATTAATGTCATAGAATTAAAGCACTTTAATGATTTAGATTCTAATAAAGCCTAGCTCGAAATTATCTGAACTCTGATTTACAGAAATATGGATTGAACTATGATATAATCGTTTTATCATTTTAATAAAATTAATTATGAATTATTACAAAGAGAGATGTAGTATAATTCATACATGCAATGTATTTTATTAATTTCTACTACTTTGTAAAATAATTGTATTTGCAGTTATGACAATTCAAATAGTTATCACCATTATAATCACTATCAGACATTTGTAAAGGAATATGGTCATTTTACCTTTAGCAAAAGATAATAGAAATCCCTACATTCTCATGCATACTTTCCTAGAGGTAAAGGAAAAAGTATTGGCGATTGTAATCATTGCTTCTGTGGAAGTAAGTGAAAAATAAAATATGCAATTGCATAAAACACAATTAATTTGATACCACAACTAGTGATGGCAAAATAACAATGACATTACATGATCACGATTTGCACTACTGTATGAAGAGTTTTCTATTGTTATTAACAATGACATTAAAGGATCAAGATAAGTAAATACTATGCTAAATAAAATATTGGAAAATAGTAAGATAAAAACGAGAAAATAATGGGATAGAAAGAAATTAAAGAATAAAGAGAGATGACAGAAAAGTAGGTTAGTATAGAAAATAATACTTACATTTTAACATCTACTTAGTAATAAAAATGAAAAGTTGTTACTAATACCCTTTAAAATTTAATCATATCAATGTCCTACATAAACTAAGTGTGTGATTGCATAATATTATGGAAAATTTGTTACATTTTTAATAATTAAGGAAGATTTGTATTTGATTTTATCAGTAATCAAAACAAACTAAATATGAATATGAGGGAAAATTTTATAAAAGCTCTCGTTTTAAAATTACTACGGTGAATTAAAATTTTAATTTACACAGTAATAAAATTATAAATTTGTAAACTATAGAAAGCTAACAAGCATTTTTATTTGGCAGCGAGTAGAATAACTTTCAGAAATTAAAATAATATTGACCAAGAATATCTCCTGCTATCTTACAATATATAATGTTGACCTGCCAAAATCTATGTGCTGCTGTATAATACCATGAGTCCCTGTGCCTGTCTTTTATTTTTTCTTTAATATTTTTTTTTGATTGCTTTGATCCATTTAGATTGCTATGATAGTTTGTCTTTATAAGCCTTTTATAACATAAAATCATCTCTGTAAATACCCCTAATAA
This sequence comes from Epiperipatus broadwayi, assembly GCA_028023455.1. Lineage (NCBI taxonomy): Eukaryota > Metazoa > Onychophora > Udeonychophora > Euonychophora > Peripatidae > Epiperipatus > Epiperipatus broadwayi. Next base: position 6,494,644 of record JAQFVV010000060.1, on the reverse strand, counting down.
TAGGATTGTATGAAGCAAAGGATAGTAGTTTTATTCAGCTAAATGGTTTTCTGTTTTGGCAGTTTTATTTAGGGATTCAGCTGATTGTCATAAAGTTATGAGAATCTAAAACAAATAGCCTTCAATAAGTCAATTTAAAAATTATACTGGTAGCTACATGTTCCAGTAAAATCAATCAATACTGAACTTTTTTAGAGTATCTTTGAGTTAATTATTTTGATGTAAAGGCAGGCCCTCCCATGAGACTATGTTCACATTCATCATAAAATATTATTTTAGAAATTTTCTATGGTTCATTCACTTCACATATCAAACTTAATGAAGATTTCATTTTGTAATTACTTCCAACATGTTCATGAGCAAAATTAATAATATTATGATCTTACTATTATATTTTTAGAAATGTATAAACATCTTTAAATAAAATCTTACTAAGACTTTTCTTTATATTATAACTATAGAGGGATCCAATTCTCACAGCTATACAACAAATTAGATAAAATAGTAGCTCTTTATACAGTTAATTTATTTTTATTAAAATTCATTTAAGTATTTGAGGGCATTGTGAGGTCAGTGCTAATAAAAGTGTTACAAGGTGGAGTATTGATTTTTTTCTTAAATATGGTTATAGAGAATGTATGAACTTTGAGTGATTTAAACTCTTTGGGACATGAATGTAAGGCAGTGCTTGCAGCTAAAACATTGCCAAAGCTTCAATTATTGAAATTTATCTTGCAGTATAAGACAGTTTAATTGAATATTTAAGGAAGTAAAGAAGCTTTTTTAGTAAGTAACTCCTTCAGAGAAAAGGTCTTCTCTAAAGCAATCTCTCACAGAAAAAAAGATAGTACTAAAAAAACTTGTCAACTGCTTGATCATTATGGTTTGAGCAGTCTTCCATCATTGTTTTACTTTATAGCTATGAACAGTTATATTACAAATTTATGTTGGTGATTTTCTGATTTTGCTGTGATTTAGCTATCTGAAAAAAAATTCTTTTGAAAAAAATAGCAAGTGATTACATATGCAGATAGATATACATTTTAGAAGGATAATTTATTACATAAAAAGTGTTAACAATATTTGATTTAACATCAGGATCAACTTTGTATCATCTACATTTGAAATTCCTAGTGTGTCAATAACATGCTAATAATATTAAAAATGAGTTTGCACAATAATGCCTGTGATAATTTTTGTAACGGACAAGTTTACCATTCAAAATATCTAGATCAAGTAAAACTGAAAGAATCAAAAGCAAGAGTATAACTATATCAAAGCAAGCTTTTGATAAGTAGTTATTTTGGCTATAAAAATTGTATTTTTATTTATGCAAGAGAATTATGAAGTTCTCATTTAACCAATTGTTTTGTGTAGAACAAAAACTTAAACCATTTTAGTTAATGATATTAAGAGATTAGAAACTTTTGAAATGAAGTGTTGAATAAACAAAAAGTCACATGATGATATTATATGCTGACTAAAGGGAGCATGAAAGTCTGGATTCAAATCCCCTCTAATTACACACAGATTAAAAGAATATATATAATATACTTATATTTAAGTATTACTCAATAGAAGAGGAAAATTTATTTATCTTTTAAACTAGAGGCAGAAGAATAAACTGTAATCTTCGTATTTATTCAGGGAGATATATAGCAAGAAGATATCTAAGAAAGAGAGAAAAATCTCACTTCATATTTATACATCAAATCACTAATATTGAGAACTATAGGAAATTAGAGCAAGCAGCACACTCTCACAGATTATTTTTAAAAGAAATTTGAATTGAAGATTTAATGATAGTAGTATACTCTGTTACATTTTAAAAGTTTAGAGACAACATTTTTATTTTTAATTGAATAGTCTTATTAATTTGTTTTTAGTAACAGTAAACTATGGATACAAATGTTTTAGAAAAGTAATGGTTGTATTAACTCATATGCATTGGTATCATTGAGTTTTTCTAAGCATAAAGATTGGTAATTGAGGATGCATTCAAGTTGCATCCATGTAAAACATTTTGTGGATTATGTTATAATATATTTAATATGGGTTTAATATTGTATAAGCATTTACTAGAATAAATTTTTGAAGAAATCATAGATAAAAGGCTGCTCCAAAATTAAAATAATAGTTATAATAAAATTTAGTTTTACAAATATATCAACAGAAAATTTGACATTCACTTTATCAATTATTAAACCAATTTTCAACAGATATTAAATTGAAAATTGTCACTTAAAGATATTTTAAATTATCGTGTTGCTAATACTCAGAGTGTTCTTATGAAGTGCATTGTGGATTTATTAGATATATTTTTGGGTTCACAAAATACAACAATTTTAAATACTTAATTATTAGTATGGTAGTAATGAAAGTTGACAGCACAAACAAATGTGTATATAAAACCCAATTAAACATACAATTTTTAAAAAAGAAAGAAAAATAATTTTATAAGTGAATATTAGATAATATCTGATGAGAAGAAAGTTATTAGTCAAAATGTTAGTTTTGCTACTAATTTAAAATTATGGCCAGACAATAGTGGCGGTGTTTCATTTAGAATCGTTGAAAGAGAGTAGCCATTCATAATGGAACGTGGTTCAGGATAAGAAAGTTCAGTCCACAATAATGGTGCTTAGAAACATTTTGTAAATGGGAAGAATTGCACAATTAAATATATATTTATTATCATTTTTTGGTTTGGTAACCACTTGTAATAAGTTTAGATTGTTAAAAGTTTGCTTATTGGAAGATCATTTCTCATAAAAAACGTAAATGCATGTTATTTCCATTAAATAAAGTTATAAGCGATCATTTTTCCAAATAAAAAATCTTTATAAGATTAGATGGTACAAGATAATTTCTCTTAAAAAACGTAAATGCTTGATAGTAGTAGATGTTTGTATGATTTTCAGTAAATAAAGTTATAGATTGTAATTTTTCCAAATAAATATGACCAGACTAGTACTATGTGAAATCTCACTGCCGGCTAAGTACTCAATTTTATCACAGTATCTGGAAATGATATACTAATAACTAGATTTAAAAAAGTACATGGCCTTGTCTTACTTATTTAAATAATAAAGAGAATGTGGAAGTTTATAAACTATATAAATTCAAAATAGAAGTATAATGAGTGAGAATAAATATTACCAATGATTGATAGTTTATAGGTAGAAAAAAATAATGTTTTATACAGTGAAAATAACATATAGATAAAAAAGTGCAATATTAGTGTACATTTTGTCTATAGTAATACTATTTTGAAAAGATAGAGAATTTTGGCAATTGTTTTAACATCTGATGATATACTGATTTTAATAATACAATTCAATTTGGCCAAAGATATGTTAAAATAAATTGTTTGTGCTCTTTAAAATGGCAATTCTGTGAATTTTCATAGATATCTGGAATAGGTTAAAATATAATAGTGATGTGTTGCTATAATACAACTGAGATTTTTTTAGGTATATATGAAACCATTCAGTCATTTAGTACTAAGATATCATATAAAATTACTTCCATGATTTAGTCCAATGATAAAGTGAGAAGCTTAAGAGCTAAAACTTATGAATTATAGCTTGACTTTGTCACTATTATTCTTTGAACATCAAGGTCATATGACTTCTTGAGTGCCCAATTATTTGACTGTTTTTAGCTTATAAAGATAAAAGGTACAGAAAGTAATTCTATTAATTATGAAATATTCATAATAATAATAACAAATCATTTATTTCTTTTCTTTACATGATAAATACTAAAACAAGAATGGTTCTCTGCTGTAATGCCATCTATAGTAAGATTGAAGAATCAGTGGCAGCCAAATGGTAGTGCACTTAAATCTGCATTCCCAAAATGGTTTCTGACTTTTTTTGTGAGATTTTAGAATTCAAAGCTGGAGATTAATGACTTGGAATCAAATCTATACAACTGTTTGCTTATGCTGGCTTGAGTTTAAACTATAAGATGTTTTCAACTTCAGTATTTATAACATGAAAATAAAATGGGATTAAAGGTCATTTCTAAATGCATAATTTTATTACTTCTAGCTTTATATCTCAAGGCTCATTGATAAAATGAAAAACCAATAATTGATCGGAGAGATGAAAATTTAAGTGCAATACCATTGGTAATAATTGATTCCTCAGCTTACTATAGATGTTGCTAGAGTAGAGAAATGCTCTTATTTTATCAAATATTTATTATTGTAGATCATTAATATTAATCACCACAAAAATCATTTTTACCTAGTATGAAGAATATCTTTCTTATAGTCATAGCTTTCAGAGGATCAATGTATTTTAAAGAATTAAGCAGCATTATTGATATATTTTTTATGCAAATATAAGAAATTTCTTTAAAAAAATTATCACTTATATACATACAGAATTTGTAAATTAATATGGTCATTCCAGTTTTAAAAGAAAAAAATTAACCAATTTTATAGGTGAGTTGTGCACTGATTACACAAACTAATCCAGGAACAATAAATATTTCCACATATAGAACATGTGTTTTTCTGTTTATTTCATATTTTATGATTTGTTTTTTAACTTCTGAAAACTTTTTATTCTAAATGCTTCAAAACCATATTTAATTGTAGCTCTCCAATGTGTTCTATTACTATACCTCATCAGAATATCTTTGAGAATATCTTAGGATATAACTAGGATCTGCCTTTCCCATGAAAACTTAAAGTTCAACACAAAATATTTTTAGGAACCTCTTGTATTGATCATTTATCTTACATGTCTGATCCAATGAAATTGTGATTTTACAATAATGGACCCTTTGTTATCACATTCAGATGTTGAAGAATATATTGATTGGTTTTATGATTTTGCTTTCATATTGTTTAAATTTTATGAATTATCATTAAATTGTACTCTTATTATGCTTATATTTTAGAAATAGGGTGTATTAGGTAAAAATACTGTACATATATCTTTTATCTTATTAAAAACATCTTTTGTTTTATCAAATGCATTAGCATCACATTGGAGCTGTATGGCACCTCACTGACTTAGTCCACCTTTTATATTTATAAAATTAAAAAGAAATTTAAATTGGCTTATACTCACAATTTTATAGTAATACAAGCTAAAAGTTGTTGAGAATTATTCTTGCATGACTGCCTAATAAAAACTTAAGGGTTTTGAATATTAGTTATCAAACTTTATATGTGAAATTCAAAACATTCAGAACATCTTTTAAACTGACAGAATAATACAATTATCAGCATGTGGTAAATCTAGAATCCAGAAAGATGACATTCTTGTTATTATCAGTACTACATCTTGATTCCTGTTTTACTAAGTTACTTATAAACAGTTTTAAAGACCACTGTCATAAAAAATATAAACAATGTTGGAGTAAATATTCTTTTTTGTTTAACACCAGTTTTCACCTCAAATGTGTTAGATTTATTCCCTGTAATAGTAAGAATATCTATAGTGATTTTTGATTTTCTAAACTGCATTTAATCTCTGGTAATCTTTCATCTATTATCGGAAGCAAATTATTAATTTTTGAAATACTTCAGTTGTGATGCATAAAATTGTTTATTATCTTTATTTTAAAAAATTGAAATAATTGAAGCTTACTTAAGATCAGGCAGCATAACTTGATGATCCAATATTTTTAAAAAATTCCAATATTTTTTAAGTTACCATAGTCCCGCCATATTTTAAAATTTTGTCAGTCATTTCACCAGAATCTATTTCCATTTTTACCATCACAAAATACACTTTTCATGTCACTAATATAGAAATCTATGTCCAATTCTAAATCAGTAAATAAAATGAATAATTCATTAAAAATTGTAATTTCAATTCTTGTAGTATTATGTAAATGATAATAAAAATATTCCTTACATTTTTAAAAATAATATTATTATCATAAAAGAGTACTATTACTGCATTTGATAGGATTGTGATATCACTTCTCAGACCCATATGTTGCTTTTAATGCATAAAAATATCTAGGATAAGAACAATCAGAAATTTTGCATTTACTTTACAGTTTTAATCCACCAAACATTTTAAGTCTTCTTATCTTTAAATCTCTATATTTGTTATGAAGTTCCATATTTAATTTATTACTGAACCAAGCAGAAAATGCCACAATTCTTATTAATCAAATCACTAATGTTATTACTTCTGTTTAATTTTCATATATATTAAACTATATATATTTGATATTTATGTAGGCATAATTGTGGCTTTCAGATAAAATTACATTGTCATCATAAAATTAGTCTTTAATGTTTTTGCTATAGCTCAACCTGATAACATTTTCCTGTTTCCATCTTATATTGATCAACAATCCCAATAAATAACAGGCCAATGAGTAATGATGCTCAATACATATGATTGTTCTCATTATGGAAGAGGATCTGGCTATAAATAGGCAGTCCATATGAAGGTAAGGTCAGTAAACAATAAACTATTCTGACAGCTGAACAGCAATATCCATGTTGTCCATTATATGGCTATAAGTGGAGAGGCAAGTTCGCACTAGAACTGGAAGCTTCCAGAAATAAACCAGATATAAGGCAAGCCACTACTGAAGAGCTGGAAGTGCTACTGTTGCTACACATAAGGCAGACTGTCATGATGCAACTGGAAGTGTTAGGTAAAATTAGAAGAGCATGTTAGATTTCTTTCTTCAATAGTTACCTAGCAAGTAATGCTATACTGAGCCAATGTATCTGGCATACAATATACCATACATTATTGTAAATATTTATCAATACATTGTATAAAAGTTCAGTGTTTGTTGCATTCATATATAAACGCAACAGTTTTCTGCTTTATTTTTCTACATTCTATAATTAGGATAGTCATAATCATTAAATATCTACCAATGATGATAAGAAGAATATTAAATAGAAGTGATGTGAAATAATCACATATGTAAACAAAGTGAATTAAATTTTACTTAAGATATATATACTTGGAACTTTTGCCAGTGAATGTAAAGACTTGACACATTGATTATAAACGAAATGTGGAATCTAGTTCGGATAGTTTTTATATATATTTTACTGTTATAAAAATTTTTTACATAAAAAATTGCTATTATATTAAGACTAAAATAGACCGCGACAGTTTATAATTGTAGTGAATTGATTTATAAAACTTTTATTATATAAAAGTTCAGACATTTGTTCATCCTAGGGAAGTTAACTATTGATTAAGCATGTTAAATGTATTAAAATGACTTTTCTAACTATATATCTTACTAATCATTTTTATTAGGTTACTCTAGATATATTATTAAAATAATACATATAAAAATACTAACATCAAAATATATTAATAATCAAATAATCAGATGCTTGTAAGATCAGGTGACACTTTAAATATCAAAGTGGTAGCTATTGCAACAATTAAGTAAACGGTATATTTGGAATTTTTTTACTTTGCTGAGAAATGATTCAGGAATTTTAGCTATTGATTTTACAACTTAAGCAGATTATATTTAAGATTAAGGAGCCTAAACTTTTGTTTCTTTTGATCTATACATACCATCATCAGATTTTCAATATATGGATGACTAAAAAGTTGAAGAGTGGAGAGAATTTAAGCATGTCTATTAAAGTTTGAAGATTTCCTATCTTAATATAAACTGAGCACTTATTATATATATATGTGAGAGATGATGATTCAGACCAACTGATAAATGCTGGTTCAACACAAAATACATATATTGAATATTATTTATCTTTGTTACATGTATGTAATCATCCATATTGGTTGTATAAAATGGAGTGGATGATTAAGAGGAGCGTGAAAGTCTGGAATCAAATTTGCTCTAATGACATATAGTTTAAAGTAGTTACACTATATTTGTATTTAAATATTACTTATTCAGTCTGTATATGGCCCATCATTCTTCTGTATATTTAAATGGAATTAAGGTCTTACATCTAAGGGGACAGAATAACTTGTGGTCAGCATAAGTACGATAGCAGAATTGGCAAACAAGGGCTTTGAAAATACCTTAACAAGATTTTCAATGATATTAATGACTGAAGAATTGAAGCCTGTCCATTAAAGTTTGATGATTTGCTATCTTAATATAATACGAGTACTCATTATATATATGTGGGAGATGATGATCCTGATCAACTGATGAGTGCTAGTTCAACTCAAAATACATATATTGGAGGTCATTTATCTTTTTCACATGTATGTGGTCGTGTGTATTAGTTGCGTAAAATGGAGCAGATGATTAAAAGGACTTGAAAGTCTGAGTTCAAATCCCCTCTAATATTCATTAAATATACCTCATATTACTATGATATTACATTCAATATTTGCAACACATATAAATATTTCTTGTTGTAATCTTTTTTTAACAACAATATTTTTATTAATTTAACTTATAAGCAAGAAAAAATATTTAATAACATTGAGCATAAACACAGTTGCTAGGATACGCTATGAATTATTTTTATTTCAATTACTTTTGTTTACTATGCAATGAAAAATCGCGCACTTTTGCTTAGGTAAGATTAAACTAAAAGAAAGTTGAACATATAGTAATGGTTATATATTTAAAAATTGAATTAAAACTTTTTTTAACAGTCGTCTGCTTTTAAAAGTGAACTAAAATCGCGCAAATTGCTTATGTAAAATTATTATTTTAAATTATTTATATAAAAGCAAAATATGATTATTTTGAATAATATATATCATCAACATCCATTTGAGAACGGGTATGCTCATTCCAACTTTGAAAATAAACGAATTACAAAATGCATAATATTTATAATAATTCCCTAGATATAATTTTCGCGATGATGATACAGATCAATTCTTGAACCGCAAATATGTTCACATATAGAAGATGCTAGTTCCTAATTCTGTGTAATAATTTTTGACGGTGATTTTTAACTTCTTCAGCAATCTTTTCTTTCTGAAATAACGTCAATGCCATGTGTAAGTGTATCTCTCTATTGTAATCTATGCAATATCTTTTCAATGAAAGTATTCAATATTGAACTTTGGAATATCTTTATGTTAATCTTTGTAATCTAAACGAGGTATGACTCTTCTAAAATAACCATGTTGAAATAAAGCATAATTTATTATTTTTTAAAAAAATTCTATTATGATTCATTTCCTTCATGTAGCAAATTCAGTGAATATATGATATAGTAATAGCCTATAACATTAATATCTAACATGTATAAAAGCATATTGGATGATCTTATGATCTTACTATCATTTGTTTAGTATCTGAAACACAGGCTTATTATATACCTGTGTCTATATATGTAATATATAGGTATTCTATCTCATAACACTGCTACACTCGAACACATATATGTTGAAAACATAAATAATCACCAATATATGTATTTCATGCTAAACCAGCAATCATCAGTTGGTCCAGATTACCATCTTTACACATATATGCTACAAGTGCTCAGATATACATTAAGATAGCCAATCTTCATACTTTAATGGACAGGCTTCAATCTATTTCACACCCTAATTCTTCAACCATCCATCCAATTGAAAATGTGATGATGGAATGCTCAAAATTTCAGCCTCAGGGTGGCCTTTGAGCATTCCATCATCAGATTTAAAATTGGATGGATGGTTGAAGAGCTGGAGTGTGGAGTAGATTGAAGCCTGTCCATTAAAGTATGAAGATTGGCTATCTTAATATATATCTGAGCACTTATAGCATATATGTGTAGAGATGGTAATCTGGACCAACTGATGATTGCTGGTTTAACATGAAATACATATATTGGTGATTATTTATCTTTTCAACATATATGTGTTCGAGTGTATCAGTGTTATGAGATAGAGTGGAGAGTGGTGGGTCGTGTGAAAGTCTGTGCTCATATACCCTATATATATATATATCATATGTTTAGATTTTGTGAATATTCTTAAATAAAACCGTTTTAATGCTTTTCTAAATTTATAATTATAAAGGAGATCAAGGATTAGATAAAATAGTAGCTCTTTGTGTAAGTAATTTAATTGCAGTAATTATATTTCTGTGATGAAATACTCTAGGTTAAAACTTGTTAGAAACAGCAATACATTGGAGTCTTAGTTGCACTTCCACTTCTAAATCTACATTTCTACTATATAATGATTCCAACATAATTTAAATAAAACAAACTATATAAAAATGAATATTTTCTTTATTATTGAACTGGTTTTTGCCCTAAATTATGGTCTTTTCAATAATAAAGAAACCATTTATTTTTATATAGTTGCTTTATTTCAATTGTTTTGAAATTATTATTAATTATTTGAAAGCAATATTATGGACAAATTTATGTTTGACCATCATTAAGAATATATCTACTATAAGCTGCCAAGATGTCTAAACTGGGTTACATTCATATTGACAAATCAAAAGTAAAAGTTGTTGAAGATTTTTTTTTCCCCCAATTACTGATTAATAATGAAGATAGGATTTTTGTACATCCACTATTAAATCAATGTCTTTAAATGTTGCATTAAAACCATTAAATATATTTTGCAGACAATCTTTTGGATTGCCAAGATAGCATAATCATCCACACAATGAAAATCCACCAGCCAAGAAGTTTTTGTTTTGTTTATAATCATTTAAATAAAAAATTACTTAAATCAAATCTTAGCTGATTTTGATTCCTGATATATAAAGATAGTTGTTATAAAATAACAATGTTGAAACGAGTGCACATTCTTTTTTACACCAGTTTTTATTTTGAACTCTTCAGATTTTCCATTTGTAATAATAGCACTCTTTCATTTTAACATAACTTTAGTGGACAACTAATTAATTTGAAAGAATACTTTAAATATATTTGATTATTTATGTTAAGTACCTTGACCCAATGAATGAAAGCACCACATAAATCACTTTTTATTTCCAAAACTTATATTGCATTTTGATAATAAAAAGCATGTCTATAAGGTTTCTTAATTTTCTAAAACTATACTGAGTGTCAGGTAAACGGTTGTCTATTATTTGAAAGGAACTTTCTCAATAAAATCCTGGAAAGAATGACAATAGTTCGTAACTTTACTGCAGTACATTTTTATTTCTTAAAAATTATAACAATATCTTTAGGATCAACCCATACAATTTCTTAAGTCTGTATATCTAAAAATATTAATATTTTTGCAACAACTGGATCATCATTAATTAAAATTTTACCAGATATCTCAACAAGACATGCAGTCTCTTTATTTTAAGAATATAAAACACTGTTTTAACTTCACTAAGATGGATATTTTTGTTCAAATTTAAGTTTATAGAAAAATATATCTTTAAGGTATCATCTTAATTATTCAAAAGGTAATTAAAGTAGTCTTTCTATCTACTGAAAATATCATTACTATCATAAAAAATGTCATTCATGAATTAAATAGGATGATTATATCCATTTTATGATCTATGTGTCACTTTCAATGCAAAATGTCTAAAGTGAAACCAATCTGCACTTTAATCCACAAATCATTATTACGTCTACTTTTATTATAGAGCTTCTGTTTATAAATCTCTATATTGGAAGATTCACACTCAATTTATTTGTCAAGCAAGCCAAAATGCCATGTTTTCTTTTAATCAAGACTATTTATGATCATGAATTCTTACAATGCTTATAGAAAGATAAAAATGTTTATTTTCAAATGTATTAAAATTATAGCTAATGTATTCAATGACTTTTCTATATATATATATATTAATTCTAATATTTTCACAGATAAAAGATGTCATATTATTATTACTATTTGCAGGATATTCCGTGTAGTGAAAAAGCAAAATGCTGACGTTTCAGTACAATATCAAGTACCTTCCTCAGAGCGTCCTCTGAGGAAGGTACTTGATATTGTACTGAAACGTCAGCATTTTGCTTTTTCACTACATGGAATATCCCGCAAATAGTAATAATAATATGACATATATATATAACCTTTAGAAACCAGTCAACACTTAGACAATCCCAATATAAATAACAATCAAGAATTTCAAACTGTTGTCAAGGTAATCTCTTTTTAGCAATAAAGGTGGAATCCCAACTCTATTAATGGTCTCATATATTGATATAGACACTAAAGATTGCAATTTGGATCATAGAGATTGAAATTATTGATAGAAAAAAGTTTAACTAAACTTCCTAAACCAGGTAAATATAACCTGTGTTTAGGATTGACATTAATTAGTTTCTTTAGAATATTACTAAACACCACATGATCACCATTTCTTAGACTTGCACATAATTGTTATTAACACAGGCAAAACTCTCCATACAGTAGTGCCACTCAGTGCCAGCCAGAGTAATCAATGGATGCCAGAAGGCTTGTGCATAAAATTCCCACAAGCCAGAAACTAGTCTGGGGATATTGGATGAGTAGGCACTAGATGGGGATTTTATGCACAAGCCTTTTGGCATCCATTGATTACTCTGGCTGGCACTGAGTGGCACTACTGTATGGAGAGCTTTACCTATGTTAGAATATTACTATCTGTTTTCACAGTTTCTCTCAGGTTATTAGAAAATTATTACACTTTTAAAGACAATTAAATATTATAAAGCAAAAAAATCTTACAAGTTTCATAAAGATTGCTGTATTATCATAATTAACAAACTATCTTTCAAATTGTTGGAAGATGCTTACAGGTTGCATTGGTAACAAAAAAATCAGTATTATAGTAATGATAACTATTAAACTGTAAAAGTCAAATTTTAGAAAGAATAGATAGAAGCATTTGACAGATATATGTCGGTCAAATATACCATTGAAAATTATGAGATTGAATATTTATCTCCTATTTTCTGATACAATAAGAAGTGATATTATACACTTATAGATGTAGAATGAAATTTTATTTTAGATATGGAACCAATTTAATGTAAAAATTGATGATCAAATAAAAATAAAATCAATTGAAAAAAATATATAAAAAAATACAAACATTATGACCATATTTTGTTCTGATTTCATTGTAAGTATAAAAGTTTGAAGTTGAAAAAATAATTTCAAGTAAAGAATATCATCATAGTTATAATAAATGAAATAAATGTAGATAAGACAAACAACTATCCATTTATGTTAAACCAAAGTATGGTTTTCCAAAAATATATGTGTTAAGCTCAATGCTTCAACATTTGAATAACTTCTGTTGCTCATCTATTTTAATATTTGAGCACTTTGATTCTATTTAAAAGCAAGTTATACAACTGGCTTTTGGTATTGTTCAAGGCTGGAAATTTAATATTTTTTTTACATTTGATATTTATACAAGAAGTACAAATTATATAAATTTTAGAGTATGTACTTCTATAGACTGCTGAGTTACTAATTTTACCCTTTTTATTGTAGACAAGGGTCAATTCTCACAAATATACATAGCCTTAATTCGTAAAAGTATTCATATGTTTGATCAATTAGAAAATGTAATTGTCAAACATATATCTCTATAAAAATATAACTAATGCCGAAAATTATAATTTATGGTAGAATTAATTAATGAAATTCAGTTTTATCAAGTCTAAAACATAATAATGAATAAAAAATGTTAAACTATTTTAAGTATTTACGTTTTATTTGATCTAGCGGTTAGCATAGCTGCCTTTCAAGCACCTGGCCTGGGTTTGCTTCCTGGTCAATGCATTTGACATATAAACTAAAGCTGTTACAAAATATAATTGTGAAACAGTCTGTTATACATTGGAACACGAACAAACAAAGTGCAGGAAAAAGGTATTTCTAAAGTATCTTGCTAGGTTTAAAAATTAATTTCTTAATTATGGAAAACATATTTTTTGAATAGGTAAGCTTCATTATAAAAATTTATAAATGACAATTAATAACGTGACATTTTATTAGATTAAATATCAGTTATTTTGTCTGTAACTATCAAATTAGAAGTTATAAATAGAGTCATTCAACTGCAGCATTTAATCTTCAATCAAGAGTAAAGTTGACCAAGAAAAGAAAAATATCAAGTTTTTCATAATAGCAAACTACAACTACTAATAAAAAAAGAAAGCTAATCTAATAGCAAGACAAATACTTATTATGTCCCAATTCTAATAATGATAAATAACATGTATAATCATAGCTTTCTATAGATGACTGTCTTAGGACCACCTGATAAGCATTGATTCATCACCTTCTAATCATTTAGTTCCTAAGAAAATGGATAACCTACTTGAACCTAACAGACTGTCCAAAATGTAACCTTACTTGATATACCAAAAAATGTGTTACATAATTTAGAGATGATTTGCTTCACTAAATATAAATTTAATCTTACTATAACCAAGACTGATTGTAAATAATAAAACCTGAATTGCAACTTGAAAATTTCCACTTTGGTAAAATTTTGGAAAAGTTGTTCTCATTTATTATGGGAATAAGTCCTGAAGTTCAACCAGAGAAAAATATTCTTACTTTTTGAAGATATAAATAATAAAGTTGCTGCACTAAAGGAGGAAATGTGGATTATTTATATGGATGTTTACATTGTATAGAAGCTGAATTAAACTTATTTGTGAGATGTTGTCACAACTCTAATCTGGTAGTCAGTTATTAAGAATAAACAAGTATTTAATGATATGTCAAATATCTCTCTAGTCTATGCATTTATTTAAACCCTACATATACATTTGTATATAGTGTATTTATTTCAGTTTATTTATATTCACTCATTAATGTCACATCCTCACATTTTATTCTCATTCTTTCTCATGGAAATGCTTTTTGAATGGCTAATTAAGCAAGGACAGATAGTATGAGCAATCACCATTTTCAGTATATATACTTTATGTATACTAGAATTGGGAGCAATAACAAGAAACAATTATTAGAAAGTTAGGTGCATTAGAACTGACATCTGGACAATCACCAGAAATACAGCAGGATCTGCATCTACAAGTGGCTTTGGATCAAATCAACATTATCTGTTAAGATTATATCTTCTTTTCAACATTTTTAAACAGTAGGTACAGAAATGTAAACAGTATTTTGAAAGAACTTTATGATGGCTAAAAAAGAATAGTGTAGTGTATTTAGTTTGATTTTCAATAGTAAATTAAAAATCAAGTAAAATGGCAATATATTGCTAAATCAGCAAAAAGGTTAAGATTAGTTACCTCATCCAAGTACAGTTGGTAAGCCATTAAACAGCAGAATATGTTCTATGATTAATATTAAATTTGAAGAGTGGCAAGAATATTGAGGAATAATGTAAACATTTAAAGGGTAATATTACTGTGTGTTTGAAAAAGGGTTTTAATAAATGTGTGCTATTAATTTATAATTAATGATCTGAGATTTGGATACTTAGCAGAAGAGCAATTATGAGACTTCAGTTTACTCAAGTATGGAGAGAAGCATATTAGGAGTAACAAGAAGAGACTGAAAATGAAATACATGGGTCGGAGAACAAACAGGTGTTATTGACATCATTAAAAGAATCAAGAAACTAAAATGGAGGTGGGTTGAACATATTGTTAGAAGAGATTATAATAGATGCACAGTTGAAATTTTAAACCAGAGTTCTAGAGAGTGTAAAAGACCTAGAAAAAGACCATAAGTGACATGGATGGATGAAATAAGGAACACACTGGGTTGTTGTGGAAAAAAGGGCTAGATATTAGAGAAGATGGATTGAACTTAGAGAGACCTTCTTTCTGCAATGGATTGATAATGATTGAAAATAATAATGATGAAGGTAAACATCTGATACCATTTACATTACTTTTAGAATGTGAATATGGGATGAATTACACTATCATATAAATTTTAAGATGTTTTTGGTTTTTATCAGTGCATTCTTCATTTCAACTCTGTGGTACTGTAATCATCACACAGAAAATTAATTCACCCAGTCTCACTATTCATGAAATTTGGAACCATTTAATTTTTCCAGTGGGTTAAACATAAACACATTGAATAACTTCATGCATATAAAAATAGAAACCATATAATATTAAAATATTAGTAAAATAACAAACATACTAAAATTTTATCACAGTTGTGGTTTTGCTATGGCATAAATACACCTTTAAATGAAGAAAATCAACTAAACATAATATATATATATATATATATATATATTATATAAATGTATACTGTTACAATATATATATATATATATATATATATATATATATTGTAACAGTATACATTTATGCTGTTATATCACTTTCAAATAAAAAAAAGATCAATGAAAAATATAAAAGTTAATAATTTTATTTAAACCAATATATAAAATTGCACAGATGGAAAATTATTAAAGTAAGGAAAAATCTAAAGATAAAAGTTTTTTTTTTTAAAGTGATGTAAAAGAAAATAAAAGCTGTTAATTATTTTCTATTTACAAATTATTTTTAATTTGATTTTTTATTTAGAAATTATTTTAAATCTTAGAATGGAAAGGATTTTCTATTGAAATTAATAACATAATAGCAAACAGACCCTTGATGACATTTGATTAAAAAAATTCCTAGTAATAAAATCTTATGTTTTTGTTCAAAAGTAAACTGACCAATAAATGATGTGAATGAATACACAGTCCACAGAAAAAACATCCTTGCCAATAAAATCAGCACAAAGCCAGGCAAGTTCAATCCTGCAACTTGATGATAAAGAATTCAAAATGATATAAAAGAGAATAAAGAAAACTTTGCCTAAGTGAAATTTTGTTCTTTGATATTACTCTTGTTCATGATATAATTTAAGCATATTTACATGTAGTACAGGTCTCAAAAATATAAGGGTCATGCAATAAATTAGTTTTCTGTATTTGCCCTAGCTGAGGCAACCTCCAGAGCTATAGTTCCTGAAAAAGCAGCAAACAATGGACTGGTCTTCCCAAAAACAATATTAATAAAACTGGACATTGTTCAGAGTTGTGCAACACATCATGGGCTGCCAAGAGGGACTTCAAATAAACCTACAACCATGGAAAGTAAGAACTTTATAATCTAAAAAAGAACTTTTCAAATACTATATCTAATTGGTATCTAACTCATAATCCCTTATCTGATTTAGCAGAAATGTAAATTATTTGTTATTTTTTAAAATATATTTGCTATCATTACTATTACTCCATTCTCATAATTTCTTTTAAATTAATAATTTAAAATAAGTGTAAAAAATTGCATAGATTCATATGATTGTGTTAGTTTAAGTAGGTTAATTTTGAACTATTTGTTTCATAATTGAATCGGTGCTGGTAGAGGGATGTATGGGTGTTTTATGTCAATGTAATCTGGGGAAGTCACATTGGATTCTCATTTTCTTGTGTGGCATTAGCATACAGGACATAGTACCCAACTGAATGCATGATCAAAAAGTGTAATCATCACATTGCCAATAAATGTACATGCATTTCCTATGTCATTGATCTTCTTACACTCTGGTTAGTAATAGTAAGACAGCCAAGACTGCAATCCCCATTATGGAGCTTGTCTTATATATCAAATGATTACCTCACCAGATAGATACACATTTCTCTGCAGGACAAGGGTTATTCTTTCTTAAATGATATCATTCTGCAAATGAACATTACCATCAACATGTTTTTTAATGCTAACATCCTCATTTCACATTGATCATATCCATATATCAATAAGCTGGCATTGGTTTGGATGCGAGCTTGTAGCCTGGAGTTAAAAGAATTGAGTATATAAATATGTAATCTATGTAGCGTATTTATGTTTAACAAAATATTGAAATTGTATTAAATCTTAAATTCACCCATCTGTGCAAACGACTTAAATTAAATTCATTTAGTTTCCAGAATTTTTCTTTTAATGTGTGAGGTAATAATAAAGTTTTTTGATTAATTGTGGCAGTAACTTATTTTTATATATTTTTATTAATAATTTTTTTTAAAACATCAAGAGTTAAGAAAATTTTTAAATAAATAGAGGAATAGAAGCTCAGCTTCTCCATGAGTTAGTGGTTAGGGTTATCGGTCAATAAAAATTAAATCTTACCCATACGTATCTGCCTGCTGTATAAATTTTCTGTGATGTGATGTGATGTATTTGGCTTCTCCTTAAACGAAGTCAAGAATATCTCAGCAATTGTGCCCAGATAAACCTGTTAGCCATTTTATTCTCCATTACCCACTCTTAAGTCTTCCCCTATTCTGCCCCATCCCATTTCCATAACACAATCTTTGTCAACTCTATGGCCTTTATATCTAAATCCCCCTTATCTCTTCACAAACCCAACATAAAAACTAATAACTCACTTTCTGTATAGTCATTTTGTTCATGTCTATTCTCCCATAACTTCATTATCTGTACCCTTTCTTCTTTCAAGCATTTACATTCAATCAACAGGTGCCTAATATTTTCTATACCTCCCTTACACAATATGCACATTAAATTATCCATGGTTTTCCATTTACATGTATATTCTCTTGTTGCTAAAGATCTCATTCGAGCCGTAAATAATAAACTACATTCCTTACTATTATCATAAATTAACTCGCATCCAATATTCTGTTTACTTCTATATATATTTAAACTCTTCTTACCCTCCATACTAGTTCTCCATCTCTCCAACTCCCTATTTTTTATTAATACTTCTATTCTTTTATCCTATTCCTTACCACTATAACACTCAACAATCCTCCTAACACAATCATCCCACCTTTTATACAAGTATACTGATATAAAATCTTTATCCAAATCTTTCGCATACCACATTACCTTTCTCACCCATCTTGTTACCTGCCCTTTACTCATAACTCAATTGAACACTATTTTTGCTATTCTTTTACTATCCATAAACTGCAACCTACAAAACATTTTCATTTTACTTTTTGCATCTCTCATATAAAAACTTGACCATCCCATTTCTCCTTGAATTGCCTCATTTTCTGTCCACATCTCTGCATCTAATGCATGTCTTTCTACTTCCCTTTGTACTTTCTCTAAATAATCTAAAACCCTTTTACTAACACATAATGCATCATTACCATATGTTAACCCTGCTACTGCAACTCCCTTCCATACTATTCTAGCTACATCATATTTATTATATGAAAATACTGTTAGTTTCTTTACCAAACCCTTTCTTTTCTTTGCTTCATTTACCAATTTTTTCTCCCATTCATCCAAGTAATTTTCCTGATTACATAAGATGATTCCCAAATATCTATATCTATCCACCACACTTAACTTTATATCCCCCAATAAAAAACTACATTCTCTCTTTCCCCAGTATTCACCATCATTATATTTGATTTTTCTTCACTAAATTTAATCCCCATCTCTTTACCCACCCTTGCTCATGTCCTCAACATAATTTCCATATGTTCTCTTCTTTCTGCACACAAAAATATATCATCTGCAAAAATAAGACCTGACAAAATATATACTCCCTTGCCACCTATTAATGGTATCTCTACCTCTCTTCCTAGTCTTTCTATTGCTTTCTCCATTTCATTCAAAAACAACAAAAACAAAATAGGTGACATAGGGCATCCTTGCCTTAATCCTACCCCATTTTTAACTTTAATTGACTCTATATCCCCTAACTGGTAAGTATAATAATTATTTTCATATAATTTCTTAATAATATTTACTAAAGCTTCATCCATTCCCAAATTGGATAACTTTACCCATAATCTATTTCTATTTACTCTATCATATGCTTTCTCTATATCTATAAAACTCATATATAATGATCTACCTGAATTCCTACTCATCTCCTTAAGTTGCGTAACTACAAACAAACTATCTCCTATATGCCTATCTCACCTAAAACCTCCTTGCATTTCCCCCACTACATTATTCTCTTCCATCCATTTTACAACTCTTCCAGCTACCATATATAAGAAAATTTTATATAAAACTGATGTTACCGCTATCAGTCTATAATTATTTAACTTTCTATGATTCTTACCCTTTCCTTTAAATAATAATCTTATTCTTGTATTACTCCAACTAACCGGAAAAACTGTCTTCTGTGCCATTTTATTAAAATATGATAATAACTTTGCTTTTGCTCTATGCACTAAAATCATTACCATCTCTGCTGCCCATCTATCTAAACCTCTCACCGTTCCACTTTTCAATCTCTTCCCTACCTCATTCAATTCATTTTTTGTGAACCTAATATTCCCATTACTAACTGCTTTCATTTTTTCTATCACTACTTCCTTCACATCTAACATCTTTTTTATATCCATTACATATCTATTTAAGATTCTCTTTACCTCTTCTCTAGAGCTACACTCTATTCTCTCATCATCTATTAATACTATCTCTCTTTCCCCTACATTTCTCCTTTTAATGTAATTCCAATTTTTTTTACTCCCATCTCTTCCACTTTTATTAATATCCTCCAACAATTTACTATTTAACTTCATCCTCTCTCTATAATTATCCATTTTAGCTAACTTCTTCTCTCCTAAGTACTTTCCCCATTTAGCATTAATATCTTTTTCACTTTCTTTGTTTTTAATAGCATACTTATATTCTCTGCATGCTTTTTTTCCTCTCTTTTACACTTTTACTAACTCTCATTTTTTTATTACTTTTATTCTTCTGCATATTTTCAACTAAAACCCTATTTGCCACTTTTTCTATTTTACCACACCAGTCTTTACACTCATCCCCATCCAACTGCTCCATGGTTTCTTCAACTTTTATTTTATATTCTTCCAACTTATTCTTATCATTCACTCTCCATCCACATCTTTCACTATTATTTCTACATTTATTTCTATCCTCCATCACATTACTAACCATTTCTATTACAATAAAATTATGATCACTATTACATACTCTCTCCTCATTATCAAACACCTTAATTTTCCATATTTTATTCATTCCCTCTTTCTCTACCAATACATAATCTATTGTGTGAAATACATTATTCCTAGACCATGTGTATTGTCCCTCATACATATTTGATAAATACTCTTTGACAAAATTCCTTCAAAAGCTGACCATTCTTATTATCTACATCATCAATTTCTTCAATATGTCCATTCATATCCTTTATAACCATTATTCTCTTTCCCTTTTCTTTAAAAATTTGTATATCCTTAACTAGGCATTCATATATACCACTGTTCCACTCCATTACAGTTTAACTATCTCCAGTAGCTATATACACTACAGCCACCATCCATTCTTGTCTACCCAACCTTATTTCAAACCACAAATGCTCTTGACATTTAACAATATTTAAATATTTCCTCGATATAACACCTATACCACCACCCCTTTTTTCTTTTCTGTTTACACCCTGCCATACCACCTCTTCCAAAATAGGTTCTTCTTCTTGTCTTAGATGAGTTTCCACTACTGCTAATACCTCCAGCTTTTCATTTTCAATTGCTTTATTTAATTCCAGCCACTTTTCTGGTCTCCTACCACCTTGCATATTCAAAAACCCAATTTTAACAATTTTTTCTTTCCTAACTATTCTTTTATAAATTCTTTTGATTTTTTTTTCTCCATTACATTTATAACAAACTTTCTTACCATTAATCTTACAAAACCATTCCCTCTACACATCTATACTTATATCTAAATCAACCATCTTTTGCTTATTTCTTATATTCCCTCCATTCATTTTGTTTTTGATAATATTACAATTTAAAAGCCCACCCCCCTTTAAAAGTTTCCCGAATTATATTCTTTAAATATTAAACTCCCTAAAACTTCACTTCCTTGTTTTCCTAAGTGCAATCCATCTTTACTATATAACTCCCTCTTTCCAATAAATCAATCCCATACATCCACAAACACAACATTATTTTTCTCACATAATTTTTTCACTCTCTCATTTATAGAACATGCTCTATCTAACAAATACCTCTTATCAAATCTTGGTAATACTCCAACTACCCCTACTCTTCCTTAAATCTCCCTCAAATTTCTAATCAATTCTAAATACTCATCCATTACTCTCTCTGATTGCTCTAGCAAATTATTAGTCCCTACCATAAGATATACATCTCTACTACCTAGCTTTCTTACTTTATCTGTCACATCCCTAATTTTTGCTCCAGGCATACATATTCTAACATACCTGCTTCTATTTTCCCTTGCAATTATATCCCCACATTCTCTTATTAGTGAATCTCCTATCAGCACTGTCTCATAATCTACTTTCTCTACTCCATCTGTAACCTTATTTACCATCTTCTGGACCTCCTTATCCATTTCTTCATTATCATTTCTATTCAATAATTCCTTTATCTCCTCACCCTTTGTCTCTAACAATTTTAATTTTACTTCTACATCCTTCACTTCTTCCTCTATCTTACTTATTCTCTGTCTAACCATATCCATTGCATTACTACTTTCTCCATCCATATTTCCTGTCACTCCACTAAAACCATACTCTGTCCTATCTTCCTTAACTACATTTTACTCCCTCTCCTCTGACTTTCTCTCTAGACTACCTACACTTAAAAACTACTTTCTCACCTCTTTAATCACATTTACACACTTTCTACATAACCAAAAGCCTGTCACATTCTTCCTATTCTTATTCAAACATTTCAAATGATACACCTCAGCACACACTGTATATTCTACTAATGCTCATCTAATTCCTTTCTGCCGATCATATATACACTGTGCCATACAAATACAATCCATATTCTTATTTTTCAATTCACCTATTGTATATTTGACTTTATAATGCCTCTCCTATTCTTCAAATACCCTTATACAGAAAAATAAAAACTTTTTAACTTTTTCCCAAACTTTATCAAACTATAACCACTTATTTTCTAACGTTGGGCCTCCCAAACATTAACTTTTTTATCAAAATAAATGTCTCTTTTAAAATTTAAAAAAACCTTCAATAACAAACTTAATTCAAATGAATTAAATGAATTAAACTTACATACAACTTTTTTTATAAGTACCTCTTTATAATACCTCTCCTATTCTTCACCCACCCTTATACAGAAAAAATAAAAACTTTTTCCCAAACGCGATCAAACTATAACCACAACCACGTGTTTCTAACATTAGGCTCCCAAAAATTGCCTTATTTCTCAAAATAAATGTCTATTTTAAAATTTAAAAAACTTTCAGTAACAAACTTAACTAAAACGAATTAAATTTACATACAACGTTTTTATAATTATCCTTACACTAACACAATTCAACAAGAAAAACTTTTTTTTTTTTAAAACTACTATACCTAAAATGGCAAAGGAAAATCTTTCAAACAGTTAAACACAAAAAATTTTCAATCTTTCAAATAACTCACTCTCTCAATCACAATTTATACTTTCTTCCACAATCAACACTCTTTAAATTCTAAGTTCTAATAGCCTAATGGCGCCCTGCTAAGGCAGATAGGAAAAGAGTTACAGCCCGGCCATTTATAATATATAATATTTAAATACAAGTATATTATCTATGCTGAACCTAATGTAATTGGAAGGGATTTGAACTCAGACTTTCAAATTCTTTACAGCTATCCACCCCATCTTATACACTCAACACACATGATCATATAATGTGAAAAATGCATATTGGAGATCATTTACCTTTTTCACATGTATGTGGTCCTGTATGTTGGCAGTATGAGATGGAGTAACTAGCTACAGAGAGCTTTAAAATCTGAGTTCAAATACCTTCTAATTATATATATCAAACTAACTATTTTCATAGTTTTTTTCAAATATCCTAAATATAAAATAAAATTTACATAAAATTGATGGCCTCAGAATCAAGGTTAATCATTAAAGATTACTAGCTTTTTTAATTCATTTTTTAATAAGTGGTAACCTTTACATATAAATACTTTTATAATTTAATGTGCCCTCCCCCCCAACAGGAATGGCTGTCTATTATCATATATGTTGTATTTGCTACAGATTTCATTCACGACTAATTAAATTGCAATTTGTATTATGTGTCTAAATAATTTAATTGCTAAAACAAAAAAAAATATAATGAAAAAAAAAAAAACAGTTATCAAACTTAATTAAAACAATTTGAAAAAATCAAGAGCATCTAAATGTTCTCAAGTAATTACATTTTTTTTCCAAATACGACCACTGCGGTGGTTTTCAATTAAAAGACTATTTGTCTTTTGCAACAATGTTATTTTGCCTTTCTAATAATACTCTTCCCCCTCTCCTTTTTAATAAAAATTAAGTAATATACTAATTACATGCTATATGGATGGTTTTCATCGATTGAATAGTTACAAAAAAAATTATATACTCAAAAATACACATACGAAAAAATTTGATTTATTAAAAATAATTGCTGTGTGCTTATATAGAGACAAGTGCACACAGAAATTTTTAAATAAATTTATAAATATGTACCAAATTGACAATTTTTATTGACTAAATATATGAACATATATTTCGGAGTGTTTGTGTAAACATTAGCTTTTTATAAATATCGTTTAGATCGGATTCTGTATGCCACTTTCTGCATAATAAGGATATTGTGAGACATCCATAGGGTAGAAAATTTACAGATGAACCCACAACATTTATGAATGATTTTTACTCGCCAAAAGGTGGCTAAAGAGATTCAATCCAAACATTGGTATGATGTTACTATTAAAACTAAGCAAATGTAGACACTAGCATATGTAAAAGATAATAATTCATTCACATATATACAAGTCTTGAATTAAATATTTTCATGGTATAATTATTATGTAAACAAATAAATATGGAAAATTATTTCATGTAAATAATAAGATTTTTGCAACATTGGTATTAGTTAAGGACCAATTGAACTGGCCATGAAATCAACAACCCAAGTTTAACTGCATATTACAGTAGCCAACAATAGCCTTTTGTCAATGTTTATTAGAGAAAAGGAGACTCTTTTATATCAATGCCCATAGTTGTCTGAGTTTATGTTTTTGTCCCAAATAAGATCTGGATATTAAGTTGTAAGAAATATTTTTTGTCTTTAAGTAAACTATTACAAAAAGACATTCTTAGCTATTAGAATAAATGGTTTTTCTTGGGAATATTTTAATTGGTAATTAATTGAAAACATTATTAGTAAAATATTTTTTTCTAATTATTTACATGAACAATTCCACACATTTATTTGTTTATATCTTAATTAATCCATGAAAATATTTAATCTTTACAGTAACTCTACAAAAATGATTTGTTAATATGAAGATTTCAAAGGTAATGATTTGTTATTTATAGGATTTAAGGAAAGGTGTGATTCCATATAAGACCTTGTTACTACTGTTTATTTTAAACTTAATTGTATAACAGAATTAAAGATTTTAATTTGTTAATGGTTGACTTATATGTTGGTGTTTCTTTTGCTATTTTGCTATTCTTTTTTAAATATGCAATTTTGTTCAGCCCTTTATGGAAAAAAAAATTCACTTACAGGTTGGTTATTTTGACTGACAATGCTTTGCATTCTTATTAATGAAAACGTATATCTTTTTCATTTATATCATTTTGCTCTCTTGGTTGTGTTTCTTTACTAGTTATATATTTTTTCTTATAATCACAATTCTCTGGATTTATATTAGAAGTATACTGTTTTGAGTTAATTTTGTCAAGTTGGAATTAAAATATTAATAAAAGTTTATATTCTAACTATATCTTAGCACTATCTAGGTCAACAAAGGGTTCTAATGATGTCATTTTATTATTGTTATTGAATTACTGAGACTACTGTGCTAGCCTTGTTATTTTTATGTATTATCTAATGATAAAAACAATTTTGTTTATCAAATTTATTGCATTTAGGGCAGAAACTAATCATGCAAATTACAGTTACATGGTCATTTATATTAAATTTAAAATAAAGAAGCTGTCTATCTTTATTGTTATGGACATCTGATTCTTGAATATTTGGAGTTGGATTTGATCTATTAGCATTTCTTTTTTTCATTTTTACTATGATTTTTTAGGATTTTGAATGGATCTGTAAAATAAATTAGTAATTCATGCTCTCTAATTTAGTTACTTCTAAAAAAAGATTGTAATTTAAGTTTTAAAAATTTAGCATCAAAACCTGAGGTTGACCAATCCTTGCCTATATGATAAAGGATTAGGTTTCTTCACCATGCAATATATTTTTTTCCTTGTATTTCTTTAGGTAAACTTTCTGTTAATTCTTTTTGCGCTTTATTATAATATGTGATTACAATATGAGTTCTTGAAAAAATTGTAGTTATGGATTTGATTATATTTATTATAATAAATTCACTAAAAACATGTTGTGATCTTGATTATCTGATTTCTGCATTTAAACTAAAAATAGATTACTTTGCTGACATACTTTGTAAGAAAATTTTTTTTTCAATACTTATTAAACTTTATTATTATATTAACGAGAAGCCTATTATTTCTTTTAAATCCAGTATTTTATCATTTTTTTAAATATAATTAAAAGAACAATTGTTATTTTTACTACATTTCAATTAATTTGTGAAATGTGTTCACATATATTTTAAGAATGAGGCTTTGGACTTTCAATGAATAAACTATTTCCAATTCATCCCTATTATGTAGGTTTTTATGCATTGATAGAGTTGACCTACTAGTCTCATTTATTTTTTGTGGGACTAGTGTACTAATTACTGCTAGCATTTAACTTGGATTTACTTTTCTTCATATTGTCTTTGAAATTTTACAAATTTTTTTCTCTATGTAAACCATTGATGAAAATATCATATTCAATTGGTTTTGTAACAGGATTTATTTGATTTCTAATATGAACATCCATTGATTTCAGAAAGTTTTCCTGTGAGTTTATTGACTTTGATGTCATACATTTTATTGCTTTTTTAATATGAGAGTTTTTAATTTATAAAAAAATTGGTTTTAATTGAAAGTTTCTTATAATGACTAATTACGTTTGACAAATGTGAAAAATTGATATAAAAATAAAAAATACATAAAATAGTTTATACCAAGAAAATAATGTATATTGACATTTAAATCAGATGATCAAAACCAGAAGCTAATCACGTGTAATTGCAAAATATCTGAACTAACAATGTTCAAAGAAATTGATACTTTGATAATATACAACTAAGATGTCATTGTGCAAATTGTTATTTTGTCTGACTTGCAATATTATGACTATTTTCTAGCAGTATGGAATGAAGCAATTCATTGCCAATATCATTTATCCAATATCTAAAACAAACACAACTACTTATTTAAATTACTACATATTGAAACTCTCATCCATTAAATAATTAAAAATTTATTGGACAATAATCTTTTCCAGAACAATGGAACTAAAAAAACTTAAGACTTAATATGAATTTAGGCATACTATTAAAGATGTATTTTTGTCCAGTTAATATTAAATGCTCAACTATCTAACGTCATATAATTGTCACACAATATATCATTGTTCAGTTTACTTGTCTGTTAATTAACACATCACCAAAACAGTCTTTTTATAATCAACTCCCCTATTTTAAAATCAATTACAAACTTCTTTTACTTCTCATTCTCTTTTTTTAAACCCATTGAATTGAAACATATACCCCTTCTAAATTCTTTTTCTGTTCATAATTTTCTCAATTAAAAACATAAAATAATCTTTTCTTTTTCACATCATTCCCGTGACTTGAAACAGATAACAACTTTAGTTTTTTTTTCTGTTCATAATTTTCACAACTTGAAAAAATTTTCTTATTTACATTTTCAATATTTCTATATTGTAACATGAATGATCATCATTTATTACCTTTTTATAGTCTACAGATAATATCAATAAAAAAAACAATTAGAAATCTTGTGTTTATTAGAAGTATATACTTTTATTATTCTCTTTTACTTTTTTTGCATATCTTCATATCTTCAAATATATATATATCACTTATAATAACTTCTTTCATATACACTTCAATGCAAACAAATTTTCTTAAAAACTTCTTTATTTTCCTTACAGTTTCAACTGTTCAGCAGACTTCATCAGAGTTTTTTTGAAACCTCCTCTGCCTTAAGTTTTTAAGAAAATTTGTTTGCATTGAATTGTATATAAAAGAAGTTATTATAAGTGATATAAAATCTTATGTTTAATAAATATATTTGAATTTAGAGTGAATGTAGAGGGAATGAATGATTTATTTATTAAAAATAAACATAAAATATTTTATGTCATATCAAATAATAACAATGGACTTTATTAAGATTAAAAGAAGGAAAAAATTCATATTTCATGAGCTAACTCTAAAAGAATGTGTCATTGTTGTTACCCAGTAATGGAAAAACCTCAGCAAAAAGAACACACACGTTTTTTCTTCAGAAAAATTTTGTGTTATTTTATCTATTTTTCATCAACAATCTATGGATTTTTGATAGAAACTATAATGTACTATGAGTTAAGATCTCGTAGGAGGGGAAGAGCATGAACTCACCAGTTAATGTCTGTAGGGATAAATAAACTGGATAATAACAAATACTATGCTGATTGTCTGAAGCCATTGAACCCTTGTATTTGCTATGAATTGTAGTCTTTATATAAAAAGAGAATAGTTGAACATCATTTAGTGATAATGGCAATTGAATCCTATATCATTGTTTATCATCATGGGAATATTAAAGAAGACATTGTGGGTGAATGGAATTGCAATCCAAGTGTTAAAAGTTGGCCTTGGTAATGAATGCTAATAAATAAATATTTTCTAAAATTATCTTCTACTCAAATAAATTTTACATATCCTTAACCAAGCACTTTATCCAAGTGAAGGACCCAAGTCCGGGAAATCTAGAAATTAAATTTGCAGTTTTTGCCCTCTACTGAAAAATATTGCAAACATTTTTTTTACAGTTTTAAAATTCACATATATTTATTTTAAGTATAGAGGATTTGAACTCAGATATTCAAGCACCCTTCAACTATCCACACTATCTCATACAACTGATACACATGACCACACACATGTAGAAAAGATTAATAATCACCAATATACGTATTTCGTGCTAAACCAGCACTCATCAGTTGGTCCAGACTATCATCTCTCACACATATATATAATCAATGCTCAGTTTATATTAAGATAGCAAATCTTCATACTTTAATGGACAGGCTTCAATCAACTACAACCTCCAACTTTTCAGCCATCCATATCATTGAAAATCTGATGATGAAAACTCAAATCCCATGCTGATGCTAATATTATTGCCATGCCCATGTTGACCTGAAGTCACTCTGACCCCTCATGTATAGGACAGTGTCCATTCAATACATATAAGATGGATGGACAGGATACAAGCTTATATGTATTGAATGGACACTGTCCTATACATGAGGGGTCAGAGTGACTTCAGGTCAACATGGGCATGGCAATAATATTAGCATCAGCATGGGATTTGAGTTTTCATCATCAGATTTTCAATGATACGGATGGCTGAAAAGTTGGAGGTTGCAGTTGATTGAAGCCTGTCCATTAAAGTATGAAGATTTGCTATCTTAATATAAACTGAGCATTGATTATATATGTGTGTGAGAAATGATAGTCTGGACCAACTGATGGGTGCTGGTTTAGCACAAAATACTTATATTGGTGATTATTAATCTTTTCTACATGTGTGTGGTCATGTGTATCAGTTGTATGAGATAGTGTGGATAGTTGAAGGGTGCTTAAAAATCTGAGTTCAAATCCTCTATACTTACAACTAAGCTCCCATGTTTGTGAAGAGTGCCTGGTTTCAAATATTTATATATTTATTTTCTATATTTTTAATTTTAAAAAATATTTCAAAAGTTGTCATGAAAATCAAATAAGTGGAAATTTCAATGTAACTGAAGCTACACATTGATGCCTCCTAGTCATTGCATATATGGTGATCTCAAACTTTGCAAGATTACTTTGAGAAAATATTACAATGGTCTAAAAGCTTGATTTTTTGGAAAGTTTATGATTATTTTTGTATTGTAATTGTGTAATAATTATTAGAAATCAAAAACATATATTATTACATATTTATTTTTTACGAAATGTTTTATTTTTAAATATAAAAAATATATTCTTCTGAATATTGTTACCATAAAGATTATGAGAAGGAGAGATACAATTGTCAAGAAATGATTTCACTCAGCAGACTGTTGGTGTGACAGTGTTTTGTTTTGATTAAAATCTAAATTTTAAAATATGTTTTGATTAAGATTTAAACTTTAAAATAATTCTGAAAATCAAATGTGATTTTTTAAAGATATTTAATTTCTAAACAAAAATATGTAATCGAATGAGGTCAAATTTATTATATTTTGAAAAATAATAATGGTTTAATATTAAAATGAATGTTGAAAGTTCAAATCTAATGAGAACAAAGAAATTTGTCAGAATGTTAACATGTGTGGGAGAGTTAATAGTCAAAGGGATAATAATAATACACTGATAAATAACTATAACAATTTTCTTTCTTCTAATAATTTTAAGTTATTAATGCATGTCATATTATTTGGTACACATTTAATGAATAAATCAAGTAAATAAGACATAAGTTAGCTATTGACTTAATATTTTTAAAAAACAATCAACATTAAGAAAAGTTAATATCATTTGTAATTTAAATATATAAAATGATCATTATAATAAAAACATGATTTGGTTTAAGGTAGAAGAGATATTTAAAAAAAAATAAAAGAGCATTTTTATATCATGTGAAAGATTATGTATTAACATGTTAATGATCTTTAGATATATATTGCATTTGGAAATTGCAATCTGACATGGACAGATTATTATTATACATTGCATTATATATGGCAATTGTTAAAGTTATGTTATTTATCTTAATAAACTCAATGAGTTGATAGTTGTCTTAATAAACTTATATTTTATTATTAATCTAGGCATTATTTAATTTACTTATTACACAAATTACTTAATTATTAAAATATTTAGTCTTATATTCCATACTATAGGCTTATTAAAAAATAAATCTTTTATTTATTGAATTTTGTTTTCCTCGCCAAATAAAATATTTATCAACATATAGGCATCTTATAAATTCATGAATCTATTATAATATAAATTTAGCTTATTGTAAATCCATTTGTGAATCAATTTATTTATCTATCTATCAGTTATATTGTTGGCTGCCACCATTACAATATTATTAGTTTTCTTCCAACATTCTTTTTCCTTATTTTACAAATTCATATTAGTAAATCTGCTAATTTTTTAATTCTTCTTTCTAATTGTCCACTTACTAAGTATATTTTTCTATGTCAATCGATATAAATAAAAATTAGTTATTATAATTTGAAAAACCTTTAGATGATTAGTATATAATTACATGATTTATATTCTTTGCTTTACATTTCTTTTCTTATTTTTCCAAGAAACATTGTTTAGTTTAGATTATAGTAGTAAATTGAATTTTTGGGTTCAAAAATATATTAAAATTTTGAAGTAGTAAAAAAATCATTTTTTCTTAATTTTACCCCCATAATGTGTTAAAATAGCAACAATAACAATTATATTTTGAAATCAAACTGAAAAAATATAATTAATAATGAATATTTTATTATACCTATAATTGTGGGGAGAAAAAGAACATTTTTTGAGATCATTTAAAAGTTTCTTGGATGCATATATATATATAATATTTAAATACAAGTATATTATATATACTTATACTTATAAGCTAGATGTAATTATAGGAGATTTGAACCCAGATTTTCAAACTCCTTTTTGTCATCAATTCTATCTTATACCACCGATATACACAACCTCATACATGCGAAAAAGATAAATGATCTCTATGAACCAGCACTTCTCAGTAGGACCAGATCATCATCACATGTACATGATTGTGTATATTGGTTATATAGATGGAGTATTAGACAAAAGGGAATTTGAAAGTCTGGATTCAAACCTCCCATATATATATATATATGTATGAATGGTTATACGATGCAGTGTTTAGCAAATCTTGTCAACTTCATGATCTGAAATTTAAATATAACTGAATGAATCTAGGAAATTTTGTTAAATCTCATATAGATCCAAATTTTTCAATTCTGCTAACACATTTGACATATGTGTGCGAAAACATGGAAGAGTATGCGGGAGTGCGTGCGTTGTTGTCATATTGGCTGTTTAAATTAAAAGAATCTTGTGTGATCGTGGATAAGATAAATTCCATATATATGGAGATTAACGTACTTTTTACATTTTATTCTTGTTTTCTAGTATCACTTAAAGTAATTATCTGGAGTGACTTTTAGTAAAAGAAAAAAAAGATTTAAAACTTTGACAAGTTGTGCCATCACGTAATGTTTATGAATAGTTAAAAAAAAAACTTATTTAGCTGATAGTTTTCTATAAGTAAAAATATCTAATGCAAAAATTATATAGGAGAACAAAAATGCATATAAAAATTAAATCATTTTCTTCCTCCCTCACTTCTCTTTGCATATACATATATATATAACAGATGGTATTAATGCGCATTAACCAAGTTAATAATTATTTCTTATTATTGTATTCAAGGCAGTTTTGTTTAGTATGATATACCATGACTAAGATTTTCTATTGTTGAATTGAGTACAACGCCTTAATATTTGTAGAGATATTAATATTTCACTATTTCAAGGCATACTTACTAAGCTGCTGCTAGATTTTTTTGTTTATAACGCTTTTCAGTTTTTTGTTTTTTTTTTGTTTATCTTCAGAAATCAAGCTTGAGATATTTTTTTATGGTCTAAATAAACTGACATGTATGCTGAGTATTTTTTGTATAAATAAATACCTTTGCTATCCAACTTTTGAAATAAGGTTAGCCCTAGATTCACGGTATTGTAATTTATAGCTGTACTCCAGTTTA
This sequence comes from Epiperipatus broadwayi, assembly GCA_028023455.1. Classification (NCBI taxonomy): domain Eukaryota; kingdom Metazoa; phylum Onychophora; class Udeonychophora; order Euonychophora; family Peripatidae; genus Epiperipatus; species Epiperipatus broadwayi. Next base: position 6,461,863 of record JAQFVV010000060.1, on the reverse strand, counting down.
TTATGTTGCATAGTATATACAATTTGAAGGAATAGTTTCCTTTTTCTCATCATCATCATCATTTTCAATCATTAACAATCAATGACAAAATAAAAGTTTTTTTAAATTCAATCCATTTCCTGCAAATTCTAGCCTCTCTTCTTCACCTTACCCTAGCACACTTTTTTATTTTATCCATCCATGTCCCAAGTAGTCTCATTCTAAATCATTTATAGACTCTTATAATCTAGTTTTAAGATTTCAGTTGTCCACCTATTATTATCTCTTCTAACAATATTTCCAGCTTAACTCTACTTTTAGTCAATTCATTCTTTTAATGGTGTCAGCAATACCTTTTCTCATCCATGTATTTCATTTTCAATCTGATCAAGGTACTTGTAGTTGTTAACTTCTAACTCATCATTATGAGTCTCTGTTTTCTTCCTTCAAGAAAATCCATTAAACACTGTTTTAGTCTTCTTAACATTTACTCATAGTCCAATATTTTTACCTTCATCTCATAACTCTTGCAACATTTCCCCAAATTCTGAAACATTATTTGTGAAAACAATTACATTATGTGCAAAATCTAGATGACCTAAATAATCTTCATTTATTTTTACTTCCTTAGCTTCCTATTTTAATCCACAAAATATTACTTGCAAAACTGCTGTAAAAGATTTTGGAGATTAGAATCATCCTGTCACACATTTCTCAATATTAATATTTTTAGTATCATAATATAATTTAACTGTTTTGTTGCATTTTATAAATATTTTTCAGGATATACCAATATCCTGGATATATATTTTGATGATCCAATGCATTAATCACTGAGAAATGCTTTATCATTTTATAAGCTACAAATCCGAAACATAATGTCAACCCATATTTATTGGTCTTTCTATAACATCTCTCAATATTTGAATATGAACCATTGTAATAAATTCACTTTCAAATTCAGCTTGTTTTTTTGGTTGATCAAAATTCAAAGTTAATTGTAAAAAAAACTGTAATTACCTAAAAAAATTGTACAGAAATGATAAAATACTTATAGGTTTAATTCCTAATATACTTTTTGTCATTTTTTAAAATATTAATATTAATGATGCATTCTTTTAATTATCTTGTACAACTTTATCATTTAGACATTTGATACATAATTTTTCCAAAAAATTTATATTTCTTCACCTTCTTCTTTTAAGATATTGATTATAATTCCATTATTATCTGGAACATTTCCCATTTTCATAAATTTAATTGCATTTCTCACATCCTTCATTAAAAATGTTGGGCAATTCAGAAGATATAATAACTTCTGGTGGTATTTTTTTCTTCTTCTATAGCTATATAATTTTTAATAAAGCTCTTATATATATTTCATGATGTCATCTCTCTTTTTAGGATTAGTTCCATCTTTTTTCTTTATTGCAGAAATAAGTTTTCTATAAATACTACCATGTTGTTTTACACTATTGAGATTTTTATTCTCTTTTATAGCTTTTCTTCCTAATTCACAATTATACTTTCTATATTATCAACTCTTTTTCACACCATTTTATAAAATTATAAATAATCAATCCTTTTTAATGCATCATTTTTATATATTTTCATATTACTTCTTTTCTTCATAAATTGTTTTGTCTCAGTAGAAATTTTACTGGTCAATTGCTTTTTTTTATTATATCAGCTATCTTTGTTGCAATTTTTGAAAGTCTATCAGTTATCTTTCTACTGATTTTATTCAAATCTGAATCATGTTCAACTGTTAATAGGTGAACAATTTGCAAGTTCTAATTTAAAGTCATTGGAATTTTCTGAAGATTAGGATATTAATTGTGAATATTGTTTTAATAATTTTTGTCTTTCTAGTTTTGCATTAACATGTATCTTATATCTCACTAATTGTTGATCACTTCCTGTGTTGAATTTATTAAAAACCCTACAGTCTTGAAATATATATTTTCTGTTAGTCAAAATATAATCCAATTCTGCTGTTCATTCATTTGGATGCTTACATGGCCATTTCCGTTTAACATTTTTCTAAAAAAAAAAAAAAATTAATGATATAAAGTTTTTCTTATTCTACAACTTTACAATTCTTTGTCCTCTCTCATTTCAAGCACCATAACCAAATTTTGTTATAGCATTTTTATCATTCAATTGTTTACCAATTCTAACATTAATGTCTCTATGACAATTTTAAATGTTGTTTGGTATGATCAAAAAACCTTTTGTACATTTAAATAAAAATCCTCTACTTCTTCATGACAATGAGAACTTGTTGGGACATAAACATGAATTATGTGCATTTTGTAACTATCATTAAATGAATAACTGATCTTCCCATTCTGTCCATTACACTATCAAGCTCCATGATATTGTTCTTCCACTTTTTATTTATAAAGAATCCTACTCGTCTTGTACTTTCAATATTTGTGCAATGCATTTATATTTTTTAAATCAATAGTCTCTTTATCCTTTCTTCAACCTTCAGTTTTATATTAGACAGTTCTATATGCAATTTGTACAATATTTCTTCACTTGAAAATCATCTGCAGTTGTAAATACTTAAATAACAGACCATCATCAAATGGCAGCCTGTATCTGTAATCAGAAGATATTTAGCACTCTTTTTCTTCAGTCACTGCCTAGGTTAGTGAGCTGGGCAGCCTCCTGGGACATGGGAATATATGTAAGAAAGAAATGAAAAAGTTTGAGTGTGGTTCAGACTTTAATAAATTACTAAGAGGATAACATATATTTTACTAAAATGCTATACTCTTAGAAGTAAACTGCAATAATTTAATAGTAAATTTTTATCAAGATGCCACCATGCCTTAGAAAAGACGTATAAAAACCAATGAAAACTTTCACCTCAGAAAATTTAATCTGTGATAATTCTATAAAATTATGCTGAAAAGATTTAATGACAAAAAAGTAAATGCAATTATAAATTGGTTAGAAATAATGGGAGAGGAAGGGAGGAATGAAAATCCTAAAGCTATAATAATCATCAATAAATAAATATATTTTAATAACAATAAAAAAGATGCCACTGATATTGAAAATAAAGATAACATGATGAAAAAATTTTACAATAAAAACACAACTAACATGTGCATGATCAGGTTGGTCAGTAATTTGAGATAGCTTGGAGAGTTATGGGTTGTGTGAAAGTCTGAGTTCGAATCCCTTATATGTTACATATGTATATCTGTATGTGCAGGTGTAAGCCTGTACAGTGTATTAATTTACAACTAGTTATAGAAAACAGAATGATTCACATTATTCTATGAAATACTATTTTGAATCAATAATTCCTATAAACTATTAAGTCTACACAGTCTTATAAACACTCTAGAAAATATAATGATTCAATATTTGATGTTCCTACACTAATATTTATTGATAAGTTACTAATTAAAAAAATATAATTTTCTTAAAATATTTTACCAAATAATGCAACTGTTGATAAATTTATATATAAAATATCCACATTGTAGAGATATGCCAAGTGACAAAAAATGTTTCATATTGTCAATGGAGTTTAAAAAAAGATAAAACGATTATGAGATTATATAAGACAATAATCTTCTATTACATATAAAATATTTACAAAGATTTTGCACATTGTTTTCAAGATTATATGAGCAGAACTATCTAAAGAAATAAATTCTGGACTTATCTATTTTGTTACTAATATATATGATTGTAATTAAGTTTCACCATTAAATACCAAGTTTATATTTACATTATAAAGATAATAAAGCCAAGTTCTCAAGTCGTTAATAGGTTTATAAAAGTACATAATACCAATCAATCCTTAACAATAAATCCTTAAACTATCATCAGTCTCAACCTGTATCACCTTTATTGTAAAAGGTTGCCTTGACAAAAGGTTAAGATTGTTGATAGCATAAGAGTTGATTGTTATCATTTACATCATAAAGCTACAATTATATATAGAGTATTTGGATGATCTAGCATAGATTGAATTTTATATATTCACAAAAGATATATTACATGTATTGCATATTTATATAAATGCAATATTTTCAAAATTACTCATAAATGAGTCAGTCAACTGAAAAATATGGTTCACACTAAAACGCTCTTATTTAACATTTATTTGAATGCCTTATAGTTGCTAAATTATTAGAGTATCTTTGTGTCGGAAGTGAATAGAATCATTTGTCAATAGGATAAAATGGCAAAACTATAACACCAGATCATCGGTAAATTAGTTTGCGAAAGCTAATCTCTCATCATTTTCTTAAATATCTTAATGAATATCATAGTTACATTATAAACACTAATAAGTCTGTTTTTATGTATTAAAACAGACTTAAAATATAATTAGAGTTACATTTTAACTGAAAGTACTGAATTAGAGCCCTTTCACTTTTACTTGCTTTTGATAATTTTATCGCATTTATGGATAATCAATTTCTTGTTTGTGAAAGATTGTCATAATTTGAGAAAATAAGGAAAGAAAAAGTTATGGCATATTAAAATGTAAAAAAAAAATCATTCTCTTTTAAAAGATATTTATGTTAATAAAATGTTTATACTGCATTAGATACGGAAATTTTTATTCATAAAAAGTATTGTTATGCTTATATTAACATGATTAACAAATGTCTCATATGTCGTATTTTTCTTTGTAAAAGCAATTAAATAAGAGACATTAAAATTGTAGCTGTTTATAAAAATATCTTTAGATTCAGATTTAATCATCTTGTACGATTGCTTATTTTTAATTTGACTGAAAGATTTTTGATATTAAAAACGAATACACGTACACAACATTGGCATACAGATAAGTTTATGGTAACATTACGTCAGAATATTTAACCATTGATCTAAATATGTAACTATCTCTTTTCCTTTTCTCTCCCTCTCTCCACATATATATCCTAGTAGTGCACTAATAGCTTAATTTGTCTAACTAACTACAACTTTGTTTATATCAAGCCAGATTCTAATAAGGTTTATTACATTTTTTTAGCTCTCTGATTCATAGATATTACAGATATTCAATATTAGATATGAGTTTAGTGTATATCAATTTTTAATGGAAAAATAAATCGGCGATAAAGATTCTTGCTTTTATAACTAAGCAATTGTCAAGCCTAATGACAAGAGTCTTTTCCCGTATTAATCTTCTATAAGGAGTAATGTTGCTAATACTGTATAGCTAATCAATTTTTTTAACTTATATATATATATTTGGTACTATTAATTTTTCAAAAGATTAGATATTTTTGAATAACATCAAGGGTGCTGGGGGTTAATTGGGATATTATGCTATACTAAATTAATAAATTGAATGGGGTTGATGTTATTAGAAGTAACTGAATGAAAGTATAGTTATGATTTGAAATGCATATAGTGTTAGGATAATTGTCAGTATCTTTTCTTTATATTGATGTAGAGGATTGTTTATTTATACATTTATTTGTGGTTGATTAGTTGCTTTATTTCCACATATTTAAATGTGATTATATATATATATTGTGCCCTTTTGTATGGGTCACCATTTAATTTTTGTGCTAATCTATTAAAAAATTTTAAATTTAAGATATATTTGAATATGTGATGTTAATTTTGCTTATGGTAATATTTCAAGGGGTTTAATTAAGGCAATCTATGAGTATTTGATATGTGAAATTGTGCTGATATTGAGAGAGACATTTTAAAATGATGATGATTATAATATATAGTTGGAAAAATGGCTATAATCAATACTGCATGAATATATTTAATAAATAGGTATTTAAAGCTAAAAGTGTTTAAAAGACAAGTTAAAATTAAATGCATATGTTTGTTTATAAAATAATATTATAAGAGAATATAAATATTTTAATTATGTAAGTACTTAAATAGAAGATTGATATTTATTTTAATAATATCGAATAATTATTTTAAAATCTATTATAATATCTTATTTATTTAAAAATATTATTAAATCAATTGTTAGTTTATTTTTAGACGATGATAAGCTTTCTTTGTTATAAAGAACGATGTTCACACACATGCTTGGAAGTTCTATAAAGTTGCAAAACTATTTTAAAAATCATGTTGTAAAATTTATAAATAATACGGTATCACGAGATAAAAATAAAGATATTCAATGTAAATATTAAATCTATTTTAAAATATTTTTTAAAAATATGACGTATAAAAAATACTTAGTTTATTTAAAAATAATCTTATAAAAGTTAAAATTAAAATCAAGTAACAATTATTTTTAAAAATGTTTAATGATTTAAATAAACGATAAGATTATTTAGAAATTTAATAATGTAATAAATATTAAATATTAAATAATCATTATTTATTTTTAATTTTTTGTAAATATGTAAATAAGCACAAATTGATTGTTTAATACCAATCAAATGGGAAGTTTCTCCATAAAAGCTTAGGTCAATTGTTAGGAGAGGACTTTGATTGATTTTTAAGTTAATTGTGTTATTAAAAATAGTAAGTAAATTTTTGTTTAAAATATTTTCAAAATTATAAGGGTTTTTAAATAAGCTATAAATTTTAAATATAGACATGAGTTTAACTTAATTTCCCTATCAACGCTCTAATTAAGCTCATTTCACAAATGTCATGGGAACATCATATATAGTGAAAATATATCGGAAACTTTACCTTAGAAATATGACAAACCTGATTAGGGAAATTACGAGATGGAGGTAGTATTTGGACAGTATATATTTTAAAGCTAATTATAGGACTATTAGAAAATAGATTTTTAAAGGATAAATACTTTAAAGAAGTATTTTTGCAAGCTATAAATTTAAAAATATATCTTAAGTAAAGATAGTAATGAAAGTTTTAAATTGCCTGTTAAGTCTTTATTTAAAAGACTATTTGATATTTTAAAAGCAGCAATTGAAATATATTAGCTAAATCTTAATATAATATTATTATATGAAATTAGCGGGTTTATAGATAAAGAGTTATTCTTACTGGATATTTTTATGAGAAGCCAAAAATATGTGGACGCCCAGTTATTTAAAATAATTAAATGATATTTTTCATAAATTATAAACTTTCAAGAATAATAACTTTAAATAATATTCTTTAAAGACGCATCGGATCAGATAAACTATTTTAATTTTATTATATTTTTATAAAGAACTGATTAACTTTATTTGGTTTTAAAAGAACGTTTTTTCATAAACTTTTAAAAAACACGTGTTGGACCGGAAACAGGAAATGGTGTTCTAGTGAATGTGGCCTCAGATTAAAGAACTTTATGGGAAAGGAAACACGCTGGAGTCACGTAATATGAATTTTTTATTTATCTAATATAAAATTAAATATTATTAATTTATTAAAATAAGATAGGTACATACTTTAAATAATAACTAAAAATAATATAATGATTTTGCATGGTTTATTTTATAATTAATATAACACGGAATATTTTAAAGTATGATCGTAAGTATAAATGTGAATTATTTTATGAAGCTGTAATTCAAGAATATTGGAAGATGGACTGGACATTAATTATTATCTATGGTAAAATTGTATAATAATAATAATTGATGTATTTAATATGTTTTCTTTAGATCAACCAAATATTATGTTATTTTGAATGAATGTATGATTATTTTAAAAATACACACTTATATTGGCAGTGACAGTTTTATTTAAATATGCATAATTTGAATTTATGAAATAAATACGATGCAACATTACATAAGAGCTTAGAAATAATATAATTTTCGTAATAATTGATATTTTATGTTATAATATTAGAATTATATTTATTATTCATGGGTAATTATTTTTATTGCAGTTAGGAATAGATTTAAAAGTCTATATTTATTTTTTTATGATAAATTAGTTATTTTATGGAGAGTTTATATTTAGGTTGAAAGTTTACCAAGATAGATAATGAACATAAATATTGGAATTAGTATTTTTTTAAAGTTGAGTTATTTGGAAATTTAAATAGTTTTAGAGGATTTTGTAGATAGAAAGTTATTAAGAAGGAGTAGTATAACACATAAAGTAAAGTATATTCACATGAAAGAACATAGATTTATCTAATATAATACTTTATGAATTTGAAATGATGAATAATTAAAATATTATTATTTTAACAGTACATATATGTAATGCATATTTGATAAAACATGTAACATGAATTGCAATAAGTGAAATATAAAATTATAATCAATTACAAGGATACATTACAAGGATACATTAGTTTCTATATTATGTTATTAAAGTAATGCTGATGGTAAAGTAAACACATACTGTATGATGAAATGCAAACAGTAATACTTAAGTGATGTACAATTTAATTAGTAAGGTTAATGTTTACATAGCTACATAATATTTACATAATCTATGTAATAATGGGTTTACTGTGCTTGTTTAAAGTCTAAGTTTTGAAAACATACTTAATGTTATTAGTACAGCTTTTAAAGAATGTATAATTACTTATTAGGAGTATGAATTAATAACAGTGTAAAATTTGTATTATTATTTTCTTATTTTATTTTCTTGTTTTCATAATTTTGAACTGTAAATATTGTAAATAAATTTTTAGTTGAGTTAATGTAAATAAACTGTTTAATTTTTTAAAAGTGTGTCGAGTTCATTATTTTGCACCACGCATTTGACAGCGATAATTTGAACAAACATAATATTTGCACAATTGAATTTATTAATATTATTTTAGAAATAAATACAATATTTCTGATTATCATTTATGAGAATTGATTAACATTATTACATATATTACATGGTCATAGGTAATTATAAGCATAATATAAGAGTACAAATTATTTATGCCACGATTATTAAATTATAGATTTTGTTTATTCCAAGATAGACTATATAAATAAAGATAAATTGATTATTTATTTAATATTATGATATAAAGGAATAGAGAAGGTTAAGTTATACCCTAAGAGTATATTGATATTATTATTATTAAATAGTTAGGTGTATTTAGTTTGATATAAAACCCTATCATACTTATTTACATGAGTTATCATTACTTTAAGATAATTAGAAGAACCTGAGATTATTTAATTATATTTAAAAATTAAAAGTTAAGATTTATTTATTTTATTATTATTAAAGATAGTTTATTTTATTAAAGCCATAAGAATGCTGTAGAGGTAGTAGTGTTAATAGGAGGTGATAGTATTCTTATGCCATTGAGACAATGTCTTGGAAGATATTGACTCAATGTAAACTATTATACTTTGTAACTTTACTTCACGTCTCATGATTTAATAAAACTTATTTAATTAGTACATATATGAAATATTGATTTGATAATTATAATAAATCAATTGAATATATAATATAAAAGTATATTAAAGAACATGCAAATTTAACTAGGCTTATATTCAATGAGCGCGATTTCAAATTATATTATACATCGAGAAGTAAGGGTACAATATATATATAGCCATTATAAACCAGTCAATACTTAGACAATCCCAATATAGATAACAACCAACAATCTCAAACTGTTGTCAAGGCAACCTTTTAACAATAAAGGTGGAATCCCACCTTTATTTACAGTCCCCTATATTTATACAGAACAGGGGTCTCCAACCCTATGCCCGCGGGCACCATGGTGCCCGCAGACCATTTTATGTGTGCCCACCACTATCTGAATACGATAAAAAATTATTTATCTGATACAAATAAATGTAATTTTTAAAATTTCTTATAAATTATTTTATTATATTGTAATCAAATAGGGCATACTATACTTTTACAGAGTAAAAATATAAACGTTAATTATATGTTAAAATTTTATTTTTGAAATAAATATTTTTTTGTACATTATGTGTATTATTAACAGTATCCAACTATAAATTTATATTGAAAAAAATAAACAGTGCTCGCCACCTGGTTGAAAAAATAAATGGTGCCCGCCACCTGGTCGGTATTATAGAATGTGCTCTTAAGTGCAAAAAGGTTGGGGACCCCTGATATAGGCACTAAAGGTTACTGATACAAAGAAGTTTAAACAAATATCTTTAAACAGGTAAATATAACCTGTTATGAATACAGACTAATATATTGTCAATTATAACATTATAAATTGCAATTATAGTTTTTAAATTGCACCCAAAGTATTATTTAAATAATAAGCGTAATAATGTTCAAGGCTAAATGGGTTTATTTATTAGTCTGTATTCAGAACAGGTTATATTTATCTGTTAAAGGAGGTTTATTTAGAATTTTGTATCAACAATTTCAATCTACATAATGTCATAATTTTTTAGGTTATTTAAACGATTTTAATAAAAATATTAATTTTATAATGAACTTTTCAAAATCAATTGCTCATTTTTTGATGGTGAAGTTATTTACATTAATAGAGTTCTTACTACTACTACTGTGTATAGGAAGCCCACTGAAAACAATCACTATCTACATTTTTATAGTAACTATCCTAAACATTTAAAGGCTAATATTCCCTATAGTCAATTTTTAAGAATGAGGAGGATTTGTAATAATGAAAAACTTCTTCAACAAAATAATAGTATTTTGTATAATAGATTGGTGATTATTAGGTATCCTGATATTGTTGGATAATGCAGTAATGAGATCTTCTCTAATTGAAAGAGAGGAACTTCTTTTATCTAAAAAGAATAAAAAACAGTTAGATGTTCCACTATTGATTCTTACTTCCAATAGAGATTTACATAATATTAACCTGATATTGGAAAAACATTTCAACATATTACATTCTATATATTATTAAAAATCTTTTTTTTTATCCAACTAAGGTTGTATATTGAAAATATAGGTCATTTAAAGATATGTTTGTCAAAACAAAATTTTATTAGAAGTTCTGTGCAGGAAAAAGGATGTTATCCATGTGAGGATAAAAGATGTTTTACATGTAAACATATTGTTGTGACAAAAGTGTTCCTAAGTACTAGGAATTGTAATTTTAAATGGTATATTTCTAATTATGTTACATGTAAAAGTGTAAATTTAATATATCTGATACAGTGTAGTAGATGTTTAAACCAGTATATACGTGAGTCAGCAAACAGTTTGCATGTCAGAATGACTAATCATAGATTTGACATTTTGCATAAGAATGAATACAAACTGGTATCAAAATACTTTAATTTACCAAATCATTCAATTGAAGATTTAAGAGTAATAATTTTACAGGATGGTTTTTCTTCTACAAGAGAGAGAAAACAAAAGGAGAGTTTTTTTATTTTTAAATTTAAGACCTTACACCCACATGGAATGAATTTAAACATAGGGGCTATTACATCTTTAAGTTATCTAGTCTCCTAGAATTTTTTTGTATATAAGGATTTTTATATGTTGTAGTTTTCTTATATAAGATTTTTTATGCAAAAGTTTTTTTATATGAAGGTTTTATTAGTGTTTAATTAGTAAATAGATAAATAATTAATTATATTATTAATAATTCATGTACTTTGCACTTGATTTATACATATAAGTTATTTTAGCTTTTAAGTAAATATTAATATAAGCACAGTGTATTTTTGAAATTAGGTTTGATTAGTACAAAATGTAATTTTGTTTGTTTGTTTGTTCTAAGTATACATTGTAATTAATTTGTCATTGGTTGGTTTATTACCCTTAATAAGTTTTTTTGACCAACTGAGGTTTTTTTTTTAGTGAATTTGTAATCTTTTATCAAATCTGTAATTTTGAATATTGCCATTTTACTGTATATATTTATTTATTTCTGATGAAAACTAGTCCTCTGGTTGAAATATTAAACTATTTCGTGGATATATAAGTATATTTTTTTGTTTGTGTATTTATATGTATCTTGAATATATTACTTATATCAAAAAAATAGTTTTATAAAGTGCATATATAGCTAAAGATAAATTAGAGTGTTTTGCCAAGTGCATAATTAATGGTTTTTACATCATAATCATGGCATAATAAAAATGTTAAACTTTGTGTAAAGTCATTATATATTATTGATATTTAATAAGTTTAAATTACTTATTCAAGACAATTTTTGAATGGGCATTAGAATTAGTTGCTACTCTGAGATATAAATAGAAAATAATATAGCAAAACAATGTACAATGGAAGATAAAAATTAAAGTGCTAGTCTTTCTTTAATTTGCTTTAACAGCATATACATGATAAGTACATGCATAGTCTTAATCATTTAATCAGTTTAAAAATGATTTTTAGAAATAAAAAATTAACAAAATATCTCTTTTAATCTTTTATTAATTTTGTAGATTGAGATTGCAAGATTAAAATTCCAGAACAGTTAGTAAAATAATACATTAAAAATAAATTTTGATGTAATTAAAAAAAATTCTATGAACTACAATAAAAGAATAGAGACAATTATCATTGACATCTCTACAAGTCTCACAGAAGAGGGTAACTATAAATGCAAAATGATTATTCTTAGTTCTGCAAACACATGACATGAAAATCATTTTTTCATGGCACATTTTCCCTAAAGAATATCCACCAAGGCTACTCAAGATATAATTTATTAAAATCGTTGGCAGCCTAATATTGATAAAAATGAGACAGATGTTTAAATAGCAATTGAACCCAATAAAATGATCTTCTAATTAGTAAATATTTGAAAAAACAGTCTAGAAACAAAGCAGTCTATAAAATAAAGAAAATTAGAATTGATATAGAATGCATTTTAATATGAAAGTCCCCAATCTCTATGTACATATAAGTGTACATCTTATAAACAAATATAATGTTGCTATTATGAGTAATCAAAAGTATATATAGAATGTGAACAGCAGTTTACAAACAAGGCAATCAGTAAAATAATGAAAACTAAGAACAAAGAATGAGCATAAATTCATTTATATATGTAAGTTCAATCAAAGTAGAATATGAGATTGTACTACAAATCCAGAAAACTACTGATTTGAACCTTCTGTGGTTGACTTCTATTATAGATTAAATCAAATTGTTGTAAAATTGTAACTTAAAACTAAACAAACTATATTGCTAGATTTGCCAATCTGTTGTGTATATTAACTCGTTATTACTGATTAATAAAATGTTGCAAAATAATAATTAAATGGCATTATTGATCAGGCATTCACAAAATAGGATTGAGTGCTATAAATATTAGAACCACAATTGATCAGATAATCTTATGTTTCAAAGTCTGACATTCTACAATTGCACTAAACCACATAATTAAACTTACTTATAGTCTTTGTATCTATACCCAGATTTAGCAATTATATCAATACTCTATGAATCAGGTGATGACATTTTCATTATGTAAAAACATTAGAATGCTGATTACCTATTCATATAGTATTTAGTACATTATAATGTTGAAAATAATGACTAGAAAATTTTATATATATACTATAGAAAAATCAGTCCATAAGTGATGCTTATTGAAGTCATTTTTAATAAACTTGCTAATAATTCCCTTTCTTCTATAAACATTAATCCTTCAGTCAGATAAAACAGATTACTTTATCTAAGTAAAATGAAAGCACCTTTACTTCAGTGGCATATATTGTAAGATTGAATATTCTGTGATTGTCAAGCATTTTAGTGCAATTAAATCTCTATCCCAGACCTGTTTCTGGTTTTTGCCTTGATCATTGAGATTTGAGATTCATAGTTTAAAGTCATGCATTAATGTGTAATAATTGCAGTTATTCTATGTTCCAAACAATGTTAATAAATTAGTTAATAATTCTAAGGATGTCATACCTGTCAAGCAGAAAAGTAATATCATATATCAACTTTTTGTGACAGTATGTTATCATATTGAGGTGCAGTATTGAGAAGAGATTAAAGGAGCATGAATTGTTATATAAGCATGTAAAAAGTAAGAATAATGGTGATTTAATGACTGCTTCAGTTTTCTTTGATCATGAAAAAACATGTAAATATAAATGTAAATTTGATTTTGAAAGCATGAAAATTCTTCATGAAGAGAGAAACCATAATAAAAGAAAAATTAAGAAGGCAATTTTTATAAATAGGAATAAAATGCATTTAATAAATAGCCAAGCTGCTAACATTAAAATAGGGGATTCATGGGATTTGAATTGATGACATTTGCTTCCGCTTTGTTCTTTTTTAATTTAATGGCAGTTGAGGCAGGTTTAAAAAATTAATCAAAAGTACTTCTGCAGATTTAAGGACTGTTTATAATAGTTTATTACTGTTAAATTTATTATTTTTATTATGATTACAATTTTGTTTTAATTAACAGACATTATATATATAATATTGGTTCATAAATGGGTTCTATCTAGCAATTGGAAAGTTTGCTCCTTTCTAGAAGTTGTTAAAAATATTTGAATTGTTGCAATCTGTGATCTATTTATATATTATTATACATTTAAATCTATATTTACATACCTGATGAGTAAATTATATAATCTTCTTGTCATCTCCAATTAGTCTTGTGTTTAGCCTTTCCAATATGAATATATCTCACAGCATATTGGTATTCAATCAGAATAAATTATCAGTCTTCTATTTGTGTTAATATAGCAGCCAAAACCTTTTATAAGTATTCCAGAAACATTTGATTATATTTGAGACATAAATAAATTTTATAATCTTTTCACATGTATTTAAATGACATCAAGGCAAAGTCAATTACTTATCTTATTTTGCTAATCTTACCTTCAAATGTATGTTATGAAATAATCAAATAAATGCTTTTTTTTGCATTGAGTTATGGATAAACACATTTTTTCTTTTTCCTAGAGCTTATCATCATATAATATCTATAAACTAAAATCAGTAAAAGAACTAAGTAAATTCTCACATGTAGCACTAAACCATTAACTTGTCAACATTTCTTGGATTTTAAATACATGTTTCATATAAGATCTATACTTGTTGAAAGCTTAGATAGTGTTAAGATTGTTAAACATTTTGCATGTGAGATATGTTTAAAGGTCTATTAAAGCTGATAAAGTTATGGTTTAGTCTGATAAATCATTGGTGTATTATATAGGTTTAATTTATTTTTTACAATAATATTCTTATAGAAAACATTATGTAAAAGACCATTGGCAGATTAGTACCATCTGTTCAAAAGAATTTTCCATTATTGTTTATATATTAGTGTATAATTTATCTTAATTTTACCACATTGTAATTATCTACTAACACAGAAAATCATAGTACTCTCTTTCACAATGAATGTTTTATTCTTGATATAAACTTAAATTTAATTCCATGGAATAATAATGTAATCTCTTTTTTCAGTTATATTTAAAACTTCTATTCCATGAAACATATAAGTAAAGATATTTGAAAAGATAAATAACCTCTCACGATCTAAGTCTCAATCTTCCATTTCTATAAAATTAGATCTATTATTTTTTTAACTGAGGTTTGAAATTTATATGTGGTCTAGGGAAGTCTGTGGTTTAAAAAATTATTAATATAGTCATTAATATATTTCTCTGAAGTGATTGGTGTTAAATTTGTGAGTAAAAATGTTTGTCATATATAAATCTAAAGTGTTATAATTTGGTATATATAAATACTAAACAAATCATGAAAACATTCATATGAAACTGTGATCTGGCCAACAGAAAAGGATTAATTCAGCATTGAATGCATTTAGTGATCATTTATATTTTTTCAGATGTTTTTGATCATATATATCAAAAATATGAGATAGAATGGAAATTTTAAATAAGTTCCTATGAATTAGAATTCCATATATTTATATTTATGTTAACCTAAAGGGAAATGTTTTTAGAAATCCATGCCTAATAAAAAGGAATGATCTGACTTTCTGCATTGATGGATGATTGCAATTGCAATGATTATTAAATATTTTATTTGATATTAAAAATGGATTAAAACTTAAATTTACCCTATGTGAATGTGGTACACTGAAAGTTTTCAAACTTACAATATGGTGAAGATGCAGGTAATTCTACTTTTATAAAAATAAAAATATTATTTTTTAATACAGATATAAATTTTATATGTGGGCTAGAAATAATATCTAGTATTATAAATTTATTAGTAATAATGAGAGATCCATTTATTTGAAGTGATTGGTGCCAAAAATTGTGAGTGCAGAAAATTTGATACTTGTAAATCTAAACATAATAATTTGATATTCATAAATACTGAAAAATAGTGAAACATGTTAAAAGGATTATGAACTGGGATCACTGACGAATTAGGGTTCAGCATAAAATTCACTTTGGAGATTTGTTTTTAACAGATGTCAGTGCTCATAGGTTACAAAAATGTGCTATGGAAAGAAAATTTTAAGTATATTGAATATATTTATCTAGGTTCTTTGTCATTATTAATAATAGTATGAAAATACTCCAACAGAGATTAAATATAAAACACTAAACATCACATGATCACCATTAAATATGTTAAACAAAATTAAATAAACCAAGTAAACTTTCAATGCATGAGCATCATAATCATGGTTATTCTGTTAAGAATCTATGAGACTCATTTTTGATCATTTGAATAATGTTAAGTTTTTGGTTCATTATATATTCATTTTGTGCAATAAATCATGCATTTTTGATCTTATGTTTTGTATCATTTCTCTCCTCAATATTATTTTTTTAATACTAGGATCAAAACTGTATCAATATTTTATTTCATGATTGTAAAATATGGATATATTAGTTGAATCAGTCTTGGCTTTTTTTTTTTTGTACATTAAGGTGTGTTAATCTTGTTCTCAGATTAGCTTTCCTTTCTATGTTGTAGGTGTAGGAACAGTCTATTTGACAGCACTATACTGCATACACAATGTCAGATTGATCTAATATGTATATTTTTTCTTTGTATTATTAATTAGTCTATTTAAATTGATGGGTGTTTTAAAACCCACATTAAATTTATAGGCACAAATCTTTACAATTTTATTTCTGATGCATGGTATGTATGGTAACATAAACCATCTTTTGTTCTTTTTTGTATTCTCAATTCTGTCTGAAAATTTTCTTTCAAATGGTTGTCCTACAATAGTGCTATAACCTGACATCAAATCAGCAATATAAGACTCTAGGTTCTCAATCTTTTCAGACTCAAAGTGACATAAGTAGTCATTGTGATGTAAGAAGATTTATAAACCCCAAATTTATAAAATGAAATTGTGCTATTCCATGTGTTTAAATTCACCTGGAAAGTTAAAGTTAAAACAGGGAAAAACTCTCCATACAGTAGTGCCACTCAGTGCCAACCAGAGTAATCAATGGATGCCATAAAGCTTGTGCATAAAATCCCCATCTAGTGCCTATTCATCCAATATCCCCAGACTTGTTTCTGGCTTGTGGCCTTTGTCAGTGAGGAGCTTTGGACTGATCCCATACCTTTACTGGAATTGTAATCAGGTGTTTTATTTCAAACATACACTAATGTTTTTTTCCTACCAAAACTAAGGGATTTTGCTCATCCATACAATGTTAATTTTCTATTTGTCTTATGTTTATTACTGAATAGTATTTTCTAAACCCACATTGGCCTTTCACAAAAATATACCTGATAACGTCTATCTTTATAAAGGGTATAATAAATTTCTATGAGGACTTATAATGGCTAGCAAATTTTTTTTTTCATTTTGGTATATGTATGAGCTTTTTTATTATTATTATTCAATAAATGCAAAAAAAAAAAATACAATTAGAAATTAAGGTAGCCCGCAAGCAACAATTCTATCATCAGATTTGCAAAAAGATGTAAAGAAGGATGGAGAAAACAGTTGAATGTTTTTATGATTTTATCCAAGCTGCAAATCAGCCAGTGATTTTTTTTTAGATGTTTGGAATCGAAGAACAGAAGAGAATATTTTAATTGTTTTACATGTTAATTTGTTTTGTAATATTACTAACGCACCTTTTTATTTTAAAATTAAATATATATAAGGCCTAGATACACGCAGAAATTCATAAGAAGTTCAAACATTAATATATAAATCACCTAATTATCTTAGTATTTAAACTGAATTATATACATTTTGCATTTTTGTCTATGAAATTCAAGCATTTTTTTTAAACAAATACTTTTAAACTTTCACAAGAGGTCTTATGAATTCTTTGAGCATTTTTTTTTATCTTAATATAGCCTTACAACTTCTATATTTATTACTACACTGTACACCTTATCTTTATTTTTAAGACAATTTATTATATCTAACTTACGAATTATCTCTTTCCACTAACATCTTTTATTTTCTATATATAATGTTAAGTTGCATTTTTATTACAACTTTTACATTTTTATCGAAACTATTTCTGTATTAAAAAAGCAATTTCTTTATACATGTGAATCTATTTATTCAGTTATTTCTTTTTCTTTGTTCATATATGACTACTCGAGTAATGGAGTCATGTGACAAATCTTTACTCTTCCTTGAGCTCTCTTGAAACTCATTATTACGGTGACTGCTCAGTCGATGATGGGATAAAACCAACGAGAAATGATGTCACTTTAAATAGCATTTGAAAAAAAAAGAATAAAAGATATTGAGAACTTACTTTAGACATTATATATATATTTTTATATAAAAGAAAGGTTATATATTATTTTATTTATTACAGCGCTGCTATTAATTTTATTCTTTTGATAAAGTTAACCAGATAAAAAAAGTGTTTTTTTTTTTTTTATATATACACTAAATAAATAAAAGTAGATTTGTTGATAAAATAATTAGATTTTCTGAATTTCAATTTAAATTCGTTCAAAATGGTATACTTAATAATGTAGAGATTTAAATAGTTAAAAGATGAATAGAGATAACAAATTACCGTAGAAAAATCTTTTTCTCGCTCTTTTTTTTTTTGCACACACATACACATGACATTCATATATATATACATAGTAACAAAAATATTTGAAATAAATCATTAATAAATATGCTTATGTCAAGCGTTGGTGGCCAAGTGGTCAGCACAACCGCCGTATAAACAGTTGTCCCTGGTTTGCGGGTTTGCTTCTCGGCCGATGCTTTGACACATAAAAAACATGCTTATGACCATGTAATATTTTTATACTTAAAAAAAAAAAATGGGGACAAAAATGTTAAACTATTTTAGATTATGGAAAGGGTGAAGTAATAAACCCATATAAACTGAAAATGGAAATCTGTCTATCAAAACTCAGGCCTTACATATTAAACCCCAAAAAACGTCTCGTGACTTCAGCTATACTTTACAGAAAAATTATATTTTCTACTGAACTTTTGTATATATTATAGAATTAAAAAATCATTAGATATAATTAATGCTTATTAAATCATTATTCATTAATATTCTATTCATATCTCTAGAGTAGTTTCCTACTTATAATCTTTATCATGAAGAACTTAAAACCTGGACCTAAAGGAACTGGATCATTTAGTCCTAATGTACTTTAATTCCAGCAGCTACATTTTGCTCTTTTTTTTTTTTTAAAAACTATCAACATATCAGCCTTAAATTAAAAAAAAACAACGTAATTTTTTGGAATCCAAGCATCTTCAATATTTAATTATATAGTGCTGAGCGAAGCCAGTAACTACATATTTTTGTGTCTTCAGTTTTTATATCAATTGTAGACACTTGTATTTTTTGAATAATACAAAAATAAGCTACATCTTTAATAAGCATTAGTTTGTAGCACCTGCTGATTACTTAAGCTTATAATAGATGGCAGCAATGGAGTAGAAAAAATAGAATTTTTTTTTCCTATCCTGTGTATTATGTTGTTGTGTGATAGATTTTTTCATAAGGATATTTGTACCAGAATATTTTTATATAATACTTACTATTTTCAATTAGTAATCTTGAAAAAATACTTTTATAAATTTTTCCTTAAGAGATCAATAACATTTCTAAAAGATATTTTATATTTGTTCATAGTTATGAAGCTTTCAGTGTTTCAAGGTGTAGTTGGTAATATTAGATATCAATCTTAATGTAATAACTATCATAAATACCTATAACACTGTTAATTGTTTGGAAGGTCAAGAGACATACTAGGAAAGGTTGAAGTCAATAGTTGTATTCAAGTGACAAAACTTTTTTTCTTTAGTTTTTGAATCTGAGATATTCATTTTATAAAGCTTGCACCAGTGGATAACTACCATAATCACTTTCAACCATTATTGATCCACTATTGTTAACATTTCTCCAAGTTTAATCCAGTTTCTATGATTCATAGAATTTTCTAGATAACACCATCAATCTTTCTTATTTGTCCATTCATTTTCAAAAGTTTCTTTCTAGAACTCTTATAATCTCTTAGGATTTATGTTAATACCGCAACTATCCATTTAATATCATCCTTTTTAGAAAAATGTTCATACCAGCTCCATTTTACTCTTTTAATTTTTCATTGACATTAATAACACTTATTTGTTCTCTCACTCAAGTATTACCTTTCTGATCCCTTCTTGTTACTGTCATCATAGATATTTCTTTATTTCATAATGTGGAGTCTGTTATTTCCTTCATAAAAAGTACCAATCTCAGATTCTTAAATCAGTATTGGTAAAACAATCTATGAGAAATCAGTCCTTTTTAATACGTAGGCATACATCCTAATAATATTAAAATATTTTTATTGAAACCATTCCATCCAAGTTTAATTCTATGATTAATTTCATCCATTATGTTTCAATATGTACTAATAATCTAACCACAATTTTTATAGTTGTTAACTTTTTTTAATTCATGATTAACTATCTTTATGTTCAACTTCTGAGAAAATTCATTAAATATTACCTTTGAACATTTTTGTTTTTGTTATATATCATTAAACCTACATTTTTGCTTTTGTCAAATAACACCTATTAATTTCTAAAGTTCAGAAGCATAATTTACAAAAATAGTCACATCATCTACATAGTCTTACATTAATCTTAATATATTTTTGTTCACCTTGCTTCCAATATTAATTCATAAAAATACTTTTTATAAAACTATTATAAAAAATTTGGAGATTATTAGCATTAAGCTTCTTATTGTCTCCTTATGCATGTTGATAAAAATTCTTCTGAATATGATAATATTCTATGTTTATATTTCAAGGTCCAAAATTTTAATCATGCTAAATGATAATAACTTCCTATTTTGAATCTATTAATAACATTAAGAATTATAAAATATATATTTTCTGTTATTCAAAATATAATTAATTCTACTCCATCTTTATTTTGATATATTCATGTCCACATCCATTTAGAAAACAGAAAGAATTCATAATATGCATTTTTTTCTTTGAAAATTCTACAAGACAATGTTCTCTCATTTCTGTCACCATAGAGAAATTTAACCATTGCATGCTCTTTTTTCAATCATTTTCTACTTGTGTAATTCAAATCTCTCACAACAATTTTAAAACATTATTTAGTGTAATTAAAAGTGCATCTATATAAAAATCTTCTATGTCATTATCATGAAATTATTGGGGCTAAATGTGAATTATCTGTACTTGGTATGTTCCATAAAAATGAATAATCAATCTTTCTCTTCTGGCTAGTATACCATCATTTTCCAAAATGTCATTCTTCCAAATTTTATTTTAATGCCTTTCATTCTACTTGTGCTTCAAATATTTGTGATTTATAAAAAAGTACTTGTCCATTTTTTCAAATCATTTGGTTCTTTCACTATTTTTCTAATACCCCAAAACCTAACATTATCTTATTTAATATTAGACAGTTCTTTTAATTTATGTAATCCTTTTTTAATTGAAGATAATCTGTATTTTAGGTAGCAAATAAAAATTCATCATTTAATGAATTCATAATCAGGAAATTCTTATAACATTCTGCTTTTAGTTATTAACTGCTGTCTTAATTTACTATTATCAGTCATAATGAGAAATATCTAAAAAAGTTCACTCATACAAACATATGTTTACCTTCAAAAAACTTAGCTGATGTTACCCTTTAAGTCTATTAGACAACTGAGAAGAATATCAATAGTGCCTTCTAGTCTCAAACACAGATGGTGAAAGCCAACAAATTGATTATGCAAACAGATGCATGTTGATGAGCATCACATCCATGTTTATTTATCATGAAAGTAATCACATAATAATCTGCAATGTCATGTACTCTTCTGGGTTCTTTTAAGATCTCAAAGAGGAATCAAAGAGTCTTTTTAATGTAAAAGCTAACTCTTATATATAGCTACAATAGATAATGTTAGATAAAAAATAATTCATAACACTTAGCATTACAATGTTAAGATATGATTAAAATTAAATGCCATTCACTGCTTAATTTGTATCATCAATGAACATTATTATTTAAGGCTCTGTGTTTTTTTAATACACAAAAAAGTATTCCTAATCAAATAAGCTCAAAAAATGATTTCATTTGCTCCTAGCTTTGTCATGGATATCTGAAATAATGAATAATGTTAATATTTTATAATACACAGATGTAAATTCATGCATTACATTTGCGGTTAATTTTAAAATCAGATATGTTTCCACCAATGTTTCTCAATTTTTATCGTAATGCAACACTTTTTCATTTATTACTTGGCTTTTTTAAATATCTAAGTATTCAAAATTACATACTTCATTAAAATATATTAGGCATATGTTTGTGACCATTGTAACTATAGTCAAGAATATCAAAGCTTAATTCAAAACTTGTAAATTTATATAGTGAATTTTGCTATCAAACATTTATTTTTCATATCAATTTTTACTTTTATTAGTTTTGAAAGAGGCAAAAGATTAGAAAAGTCAAGTTTATATAAACACAAATAAGAAAAAAAGAAATTAAAGTCATCATTTTACATTTTTTATTTATCGTTTCTTTGACTTTATTTTTCCCCTATTTTAATTATAAGAAGTTCATAACATTTCTCTAAGTCTTTAATCCTTATATGAGAGGATTACAGCCTTCAATGATCCATTGACCACAGGTTAAACCTTCAGATTTAAACATTAAAAAAAAAAACAATAATAAAATATATAAAATATCAGAAGTAAAAAAACAGAGCAGTAAAAAATCTGAAAAAAAAAAGTATATGATTGAAAGTTGATTAACTGTAGTACTCTTTCTGTTGAGCACACATATAAAATTTGTGTATTTAAATTTACAATTTTCTATTTTTTAGTAATGGGTAACTGAAACCACAGGTTAGAAATCCATGATTACTACTCATGACATTTACAATGAAAACAAACAGAATCAATAGAAATGTACAATGTGAATTAATAACTATAATTACAGATTAAACATAATGCAATTATATATTAACATCATAAGAAATCTAGAATATCTTTATATTTTTTAATATGATTCTCACTTCAAAATCAATTTCATATTTTATATTCAAAACTTGGGAATCATATCTTTTTGAATAGAATTTTAATGTTTAAGATGAGTCTTCCCAATTTTTAGTGATTAATATGATATTTAAAACATATAAGACAGCAGAATTTACAGAATTTTTTGAGACTACAAGTTTTTTTTCAGTCTCATCAACGACCCCTTTATTTTTTATTTACAAACATAATATCCACAGCTAAAATAAAATTCTTTATTATTACACAATTAAGTGTAAATTTTCAGAAATGTAAAAAAAATGCTAAGTTCATTATGTCAATATTACAAGAAAATATTGTACATACTCTGGATTTAAAATTATTTTATTTATTGATTTTTTACAAACTCTGTTAGGAAAGTTATAAAATATCAGGTTTGTTGAAATAACTATAATTATCTTTAATAAGAATACCAAACTCTCCATTCAATAGTGCCTCCAAGTGCATAATCAATGAATGCAGAACGGTTGATTATGAAAGCTTATACTTGCTGGTACTACTTTTATGGAGAGTTTGATACTTTTATTAACAGCATGTGTAAGCACATAAAATAGTAATCATGTGATATAATTATCTTTATTTCCAAATCTTTAAAACTCAATTCCTTAGTTTCTTGAATAGAATACTTTTATAATATACTATTTACTTCCAAATTTGATTATTTATAATTTAAATTAGATTTCTTAATTGATGCTCTAGAATAAATTAAGCAAAAGTTCTGATAAAAACTGTAGATTTGACAAACAAGAGTAAATAGTCAAGCATTGATGGCCGAGTGATCAGCACAGCTGCTTTACAAGCAGTTGTCCTGGGTTCATGGGTTTGCTTCCCAGCCGATGCTTTGACACAGAAAAAAAAAGAGTAAATAAAAGTTTATAAAAACATTGTATACAAATGAATAATGAGTATGGCTTTTAAAAATTTTTAAATAACACTAAAGCAATATGAAAAAATAGATTTTAATAAGTATGTTTATTAAAGTTAAGTAATAAAATTATTAACAACGATTATTGCATTATTTTCAATCTATCTATGTACAATCTATTTGAATGTTTATCTGTAAGTCTGCCTCTATTTCCTGTGAATGTATGTTTGTCCACAAGACTATCACACATTTCCTGTTAATGTATGTTGAATGTATGTTTATCTGCAAGGCTGTCACATGTCAAATTCACAACTGAAAATTAAAAAAAAGTTTAAATTTGTTTTATAAATAAATAACTAAACCTAAGTTAATTTATATTATGAGCATTTTATGCAAAGAAAGCAATTCATCTCTTTATATTTAATAATCTGTAATTTTTATTATGAAGCATATTTTATGTAAAAGAAGTAATGCTGCCATTAATAAACATAATTTTTTAACGAAGCAGTTGTCCATAATGCTGACAAGTTAACATATCAAATATCACAGGTATATTTAAAAATTTAATTTTTTATTTAGCTTTATTAATAGTTTTGTATATCTATTCAACTGGGTACACAAAACTATTAATAAAGCTAAATGTATTAATTAATACCTTGCTGGGTGAATTTCTGAAGTTCATCAACCAAGCCAGATTGTTCCAAACATTATTTGCTTTAATTTTCCAATTGTAAATTTCTTACATTTATTTATATAATATTAAAATCTTTTGTTTAATTTACATTAAATTTAAAAAAAAAATTGTTAAAGCAACCAATTAAAAAGAACACAACTTTTCCATAGGCTGGGTACAGTCTGGTATTGTAATAAATCTTGAACTTTTCAAATTTCTGATTTATTTGCAATTAGTAATTATTTAATTATTTTATTCATAAATAAATTTTTATATATAAAAATTTCTAATTCAATAAATAATATAATCTTAAGCTTACAAAATAAAATAATTTGTTATAAACCACATTAGGAAGGAATTGGGATAAAAATGTAATAAGCAGCTAATAAATACAAATGGCTTAGTATTGTATTTAAAATTAATTTGATTAACAAATTCTTTTATATGTGTTATCTTGTATCTGTAAGATCTTCAATAAAAAAGATTATCATTGTCACAAATTTTAATGACTATTTTATTTACATGATCATTTTTGTTTTGTTTTTTTACTCTTATTATATTTTCTATGTATATATTTTTTTCTATCCCATTTATTCTTTTCTTCACCTTTGACAGTCTTCATGTATTATATTCCTACATCTAAGAGTCTTATTTATACCTTTCAAAAAATCTGATGTAGAAAATATTTTTATTGCTTTCAGATGATATCCATATCAAATTCTTTTCTATTTTATTCACTTAATATGTCCAAATCAGAAAGCTGTCAAGTAGATTTATCCTTATTAAAACAGGCAAAACAGAGTAATCAATGGATGTCAAAAGGCTTGTGCATAAAATCCCCGTCTAGTGCCTACTCATCCAATATCCCCAAACTAGTTTCTGGCTTGGCCAAGCTAGTTTAGGGATATTGGATGAGTAGGCACTAGATTGGGATTTTAAGCATAAGTCTTCTGGCATCCATTGATTACTCTGGCTTGCTTTGAGTGGCAATACATATAGAGAGTTTTGCCTGTTTTAATAACAGTTATAAGCAAGCATAAGAAATGGTGACCATGTGATGTTTATTAGATTTATCTTTGTCACAATTTCTCCTCAAATAATTTTATTTCCACTTTATTTCACTTAGTTAATATTTATATTCTATTTCAGTAGTAAGTAATTTTATCTTTTTTATCCTTTGTGGTTTGGTATAATTGGAAGATTGTCTGACTTGGGATTGTAAGGTCCTAGGATCAGTTCTTGCACTCCCAGTTCTGGAATTCGAACTTCTTGTGAGCAATAAGGTCATCACCTGTTATTTCTTGTCTTTTTCTTTTAATTTTCACCCAATATCTCTGCTATTACAAAATTATATTCTACATTAGAGTCTTGTAATCCATTTTTTTGTC
This sequence comes from Epiperipatus broadwayi, assembly GCA_028023455.1. Classification (NCBI taxonomy): domain Eukaryota; kingdom Metazoa; phylum Onychophora; class Udeonychophora; order Euonychophora; family Peripatidae; genus Epiperipatus; species Epiperipatus broadwayi. The sequence continues at coordinate 6,435,660 of JAQFVV010000060.1, read as the reverse complement.
TGTATATTTTATAACACTAAATTCAGGACAGCTGTGATATTTTATTTCATAAAAAAACATCCTTTAATATTCTATTACAGAGCAAAGGTCTAACATTTTCTTCAGAATAAATAATGAAGGTAAAACCTCTCTCACTAGCATGTACCAATTCACAAGTGGTGAGGATTTAAAAAGTTATCATTGCTTTACCCTATATGTGAGATTAGCTTTCTACCTGTTTAATGACCAATAACTGAATCAATAGACCTATCAGACATAAGCAAATCATAGAAATGTTTTAGCCTAAATTTAAACTTCAGATCTAATAAATGGACATTCTAACCACTATGACATAAAGATTTAATGCTTTGAAAGTACTTTTACAACTCTTATCAATGCTACTATTTCTTCAATCAATAATTTTCAAATATTAGATTCTTATTTTATATATTAGATTATATTCAAATTTCTTCTATTATCATCTAATAATGTATGCAATAAAAAGATTTTATCATTCTGATTACCTTTTACCAAATCAATTCTATTCCCCCTTTAGACTTTGTCATAGTTCCTTCATGTTTTTCAAATTATTTTTGACTTTCAATTTTAGGTATAACTGAAATCTAATTAATGTAGAATTGTTTTTCAATTTTATTCATTGCTTAGCATAATTATCTAATATTGATATTACCATATGTTTTTTTCTAATTACAGAGTAGCTCAATTGGTTAGAGAATTACTTTAAAATTTAATATTTAAGAATGTAAACATGTAAGGTAATTTCTATGCTAATATTGTCACTGGTCAGGTTAGTAACACCTCTAGAAGATCTGAAAATAATACCACTCCAAACATTGTGCAATCTACTAAGTCTATTTGTGAGTTATTACTAACAGTTGTTTGTAGAAAATAATTTAATTTTTAGAGTATACTATTTATTACTGACATTCTGTTAGATTTTCAATTAAAATCTTTAAATTTTCAACTCAACTAAATTTCCAGTAAAGATTATTAACCAATATCTGTTTGTAAATTCTAACAGTATTTTTCTTTTAATTTATATTCTATACTTTTCCATCTGTTGTTCTCCTATTATGCATAATTAAAAGAAGCTTCTCAATTTTTCTACTAATGCAGATATTTACATTTCTTTTCTGAGAAATCATATTAATTTATTATGTAAAAATATATAATTTTTTTTTGCCTTTTTATTCACTTCATGTTAACCAAATCTGAATGTATATTGCTGTCCAGGTAATAAACATCAACTAAACATATGTTTGAATCATATTTAACATGTGTCCCAGTATATTGAGAACCATTATAATTAAATTTTACTATTTATCTGTTTAATTTTATTAACTTTGGCATTATATTATTTTTAACTTATTTGCTAGTTGCTTCCATTATGACAATATAACAGTAATAGAAAATTTATAATCTTAAATAAGTAAATGGAATGCTATTGCAAATGTTCTGTATAGTCGAGAGGTCAGCATGACTGCTTTGCACTTGCAGGCAGTTGCCTGGGTTGCGGGTTCGCATCCCGGCTGATGCTATGACACTTTAATATTGAAAGATGTGGCAGCTATAGGTTAAATGTATGTAGCATTAGTGTGTATTTGGAAACCAATTATTACTTTCTAATTAAGGCATTATTGTGTGCAATTGACATCAACTCTTCTTTAAGTTTATTTATTATAGATTTAAAATTTTAAGGTTGAGTAATAGTGATTTTATGATTTAAAATGTAAATGGCTTCTAGTGTATAATATCTATAATAAAAGCCTTTGTATATTTCATTGGAATTTTAACAATAATCTCACTAGGCAATTTAAAAATCAGGATGAGGCCAGGAAATAATTGTAATGTTATATCTAATTAGCTGGTTATTTTGACATAATTCTATATTTGATAAAATAGTAAGTGGTGAATTTATTGACTAATTAGTTAAATTTTATTAAGTATAATTATTATTTTTTTAGTATGGCATAGTGCTACTTGTTTTTATATACAATGTTTTATTAATTAATATTAACTTCTGGGTGAGTCTTGATTATATTTCATATTTTAAACTCTAATTGATCTGTAAATTGATGTTTATAATGACTACGTTTGGTAGAATACCATCCATTAAAAATCATTATATTAAAGCTGGGATTCATTTGTAGTGTGAAAACTGAATGCTTAGTTATTTTAATGAGATGTCATAATTGGGGTTATTACATTTTTTTTTTGGAAGGAAGGCTTTGTCTTGAGATAATCTATTTAAAATTTCAATATATATATAAATTTATATACACAAATTTTAGGAACCAATAAAAATATTCAAGCACAATTTTATCAAATTTAAATAATTATCCCTCTTGTGTCATCTTTTAATTGTTTTGTAGATTAAAATTAAACCATTTCTGATTACTCCTTGAGTTATTACTAAAAACAAATATGGTCAATACTTTGGAAAATTCACCATCATATTCACAAAGACATGATTAATGCCTGGTTTAATTGGGTCCTAAGTAATATTAAATTATGATATTTTCATTTGACTTGAAAGTTATTTCATATTGATATACTTTAATTACACTATATATATATATATATATATATATATATATGTATATTAATTTGTATATATATTCGATTCAATATATATATATATATAATATACAAATCAATATATATATCAAAATACAGTACAATTTATATAAATTATATTCTTTTAGAAGTACTTTCGACTATACACTTAGTAGTCTTTATCAACTATATAACGTTGAATAATCAAAACGAGACAACCCTTAACAATACCCATAGTTCAATTCAGATTTCCCACAATTCTGTTATCTTAACATTTGATGACTGGCGATTCATTAACATTTGACGATTTCTTGAAATCAACATAGCCTCTTTTATTTTACATTTATTATGACAACGTTCAATTTGAATAATTTTCATATTTTTATAATCAAATTTAAATCCATATTGACAAGATTTATTATGATCAAATATAACAGATGATGAAGGTTTATTTACATCTGTTCCATATTGATTCTCTTTTTGAATTCTATTATATAAAAGCATATGTTCTTTTATTCTCTTCTCAAATGTACACTTAGATTCACCAATGTATTGTACACCACATCCACATATCAATCTATATATAATAGAATTTTGATTAAACTTTGAATTTTGAATTTTAGAATTATTAAGCAATCTATTTATGTTATTTGTAGAGAAAAAAGCAATATGACACAAACCATTATAAATTTTTCTAATAAACTTGACCTGATATCAAACTTTATTTATTATATATATATATATATATATATATATATATAATAAATATTGATATCTAGTATATATATATATATATATATATATATATATATATATATATATTACTAGATGGAGCTTACCAATAGCTCTAAACAAGCTTTGTTTTTATAAGTGCTGAAAGAGAAAGAATTCAAAATCTCTATCATTGACCCTACCTCCAGACCAATTGGTTTCAAGCTTATGGCTCACTTCAGTGGAGGGCTGGGTCTCTAGAAACTATATCTAAAATACTAACTCAAAAGTCAGCACTTATAAAACACGTTTCTGTCAATTTGAAAGTCTGAACTTTTCGGACATATAAATGTCTTCAAATCCAGCTTTGCAAACCAAATAGCTATATGGGTCTGAATTCAGCTCAGTTTCACCATATAGTAATAGCCTCTGCAATATAGCATCACAAAAGCCATCAAAGGTACACTTATAATAATTAATAAAACAAGTTATAAAACAAGTTATTAAAACCTAACCTAATGAAGAACTATCATTTTATATGGTAGATACAAACAACAAATTTTTAGCTCAGTCTAATCAGATTTCTTTTTTTATATAAAATTCTAATAATACAAATATTACTCATTTCATGTTTAATAAATTATATCAATATTAATAAACTATTTAATAATAAAATAATAATAATCATGATTCTAGTTATCTAATCATCCAGAAAGGTACCCTTTTTTAATATTGGGTACATATATACCAAAAGTATTTCCTCAATGCTATAAGACTATCACAAAACAATACTCCAGTAAAATATCAATGATTCTTTCATGATTCACAATAAAATAAGTAAATTATATTTAATATCAAAATTTCCTAGTTTAAGTTTAATTATAATACAATATAATATCCATTTACTCATTGAAATTATTGTATATCACTCCTTTACTAACATTCCTTAACTAAATCGATATTTCAGGTAATTATTGTTTCTTAAAATGAATAAATTAATTTACATAACCAAATGTGGAGAGGGATTTTACTTATATCCAGCTACATTTAAAAAATAATTAAGAAACAATTATCATAATCAATTTCTCACTTTCAATATAATTAACTAATTTTTTTATAGATTGACTAAAACCTAATTAAAATTATTAACCAACACTTATTATTATTAATTATCATAAACAAATTTAAAATAATTTATTGTTGTAATGTATTATAATCTAAACATTTTATTTTTATATGTCATGCTTATTGGGATCTTCATTATAAACATTGAGAAAGATGAAGAAAATTTTAAATTATATTTTGGATACAACATCAAATATCTTGAATAATTATAATACTTTCTTTTTTAATATCTCATTTTAGATTATGTGCAGAAATATTAAATATATTTAATTATTACAATATATGGTGGCACGGATGATGAGCAGTGAACTGGAAAGCAAAAAAGAGACTCTCAACACTTTATTAATTGAAAAACAAACATTAACATTTATAGTATTATACAAAATTTAAAATAATTTACACATATATTTAATTAATAATATTTAACATATTATACAAAATTTTATAAACCAACAAGTAATTATAATAAACTAAAATAATTCATACTTCACTATAAATTGTTTACAAACAGGATTCAGTATATTCCATACTTTACTCCATTAACATTAAGATACTTTTTAATATTTTTTTTTATTAAAAGTATAGCAACAAAATATATAATTTGACCTTTCATCAAATTATAAATATATTTCACAAACATATTTTTTTTATATTATTATTCCTTCACCTTTACCCTTTATATAATATTATTATCTAATTACAATTCTATAACTTATTTTACTCATTCTATTTTTATTATTTTTTTTTATAAAATAAATCAATAATATTAAAAAGATATGTCACTTTATTATAATTCTTAAAATAATTATCAGGTTTTCTTTTCAATATCATATCTTTTATATTTCATATTGTCTGTATTTTGATCTCTAATATCACAGAAAAAAACATTAATAAAAAATTTCTTCTTACATACTTTTAGCATTCTATTAGTTTTATATTTCTTTCTTGCAATAAGTTGATTTACTTTATCATCATTTGAAAATTTAGCTATTACCATTACTTAAATCTTCAATTCCCTTATATGATGTATATACCAGTGTGATTTTTCGTGATAATATGTATGGGATGGATACCTTATAAAATTATAATAAACAATGATACCATGGACTTAACATAACTTAAGGCCACATACTAACTTGTCTCTACCTTCATTTTCTATCTTGGCTGATATTTCAAGATCTTACAGATTTTAGAGAAAATGTTACTATCCATTATATCTTAAACATTTTGACTTACTCTATACTATATTATATTTAATCTTAATCAACACATCCCTAACATTCCAGGATTTCCACTAAATCTACTTTGACATATCACTACATAAAATCTGATACTCCATATAAAATACTTGACATCACACAAAATATTATTCATTATTTCTCTAATAACATCTAAACTTATTCTTGACACGTTAATACTTTTGACATTTCAAGAAGACTGAAAAAACAGTTTATGAGACAATTTATCATAAATATAATAAATCTTTTTTCTTTAACTTATAAAGAGATCAATCATACACATGTACTCATATTAATATTATTATAGATATATTTAATCCTTCATCATATACTTTTATTTAAATACACATATTATCAATATCATGCATATTTATTTTACCTGATTCTGTACTTAGAAATTAAATACCATTATCTTATATTTTATTTAAAAAATTATCTTAATAATAATATTTTATGATTATTATTGATGGCACTCTTGTAGGTATGATTTTTTTTCATGTTATAGAATTATAATTGAGAAAAGAATAAATTTTTTGAGTTTTTTCTTTTTTTATATATACAATAAAATTCTAAAATACTTAAATTTAAAAAATAACATAAGAAATAAAGTATTTAATACTATCTTAACATTAAAATCAATACAATGAAAACAATATAAACAAAATTTTTTCAACTCCTTGAACTAAATAAAAAAAAATATAAAACTTTTAGGGAATATAGGTTACTATCATAACATAATCAACTGTTTCCTGAAAGAAGATAACTTTTTTCCTCCCCATCTCTCCTATTGGCACTTTTTATCATTATTTATCATACTTTGGAAATATTAATAAAAATCCAAATAAAAGTTATTTATTAATAACAATAGTTTTTTGTATCATAAATTCAAATTTCCTTATATTATTTATAAGATTATTTCACTATTTAGTCAAGATAATTTATTACATTTTTTAAAAGTTTCATTTTTCCCCACAAACTTCCAAAAGATATACTTGTAAAATTATAAAGTTCTAAGAGTTTTCCAAATAATTCATATTTAATATGTTAATAAATTATCAATACCTAGAGAATATTAAAGCTAGAATTTATAAATTTTTACTAAATCAATCTGCATTATCTGTTTTTTAAGCCATCATCATCTTAATAATGCCATAAATAAATTCATAACTTGAAATGTCAATAGTTTTAATGAATATAAGTAGTTATCTCTATCATTACTAGAGAAAAGATTTAATAGCAAATATTTTCTATCATTATGCATATAAAAATTAATGGAAATAAATTCCTTATATTTCCTTTTCATTTTATGTAGGTAAAATGGTTTGATAATCTGCAGTTTTTCTTGTTGAAGTATATTTTTGGTACTTTAATGCAGTTTTGTTCTTTCCATTATCATAAGTTTGTAGTTAGCAATTTATTCCATGATAAAATTAATTAATAAACTTTTTAAAATGTATTCCCTATTATTTTAATGCTAAAACAATAATATTTGAATGAATTTATACTGAATAATTTTAAGACAAGAAAATACAGTTTCTTCCTCAAATGTTTTTTGATTATCTTCCTATTACATGCTTTTTTTCTATTTATCAAAAAATTTTCACAATGCCTGATTGGTTAATTACTTTCAGATGTCTGGCAAAAATAAACATTAATTACTCTTTACACTTTTAAAAATTATTAAATCAAAATTTCTTAATTTTAATAATGTAAAATTTAACTTATCTTTTAATAACAATATACTCTTTATTTAAAATTAAATTTTAACACATTTTATAATATACATTATAATTATAGTTATAGACTTTATACATTTATATAAAATTTATATAATTAATATATAACATTTGCTATTTATAATTAACAATTTAAATATTATACCAGAAAGTAACTTTCATTTATAAATTAATGAATGAATGTATGTACTCCTATTAACACACACCTCACTTTTTATTTATTTTATCATTAATGAAATGATTTTAAAATAATAAATAAATAACAATTTTCAATTGGATTATTAATAATTATAAAAATATTAATTTAATCATTATAACTACTGATTAAAAATACCTACCTTACATGATTGTTATTATTATTTTCTTTTAATAGTACAATTTATATTTCAAACCATAATTAGATTATATCTACAGAAAATTAACTTAAATTTAACATTAAATAATTAATACATTTAAATTCTCTTACATATTAAATAAGTCTTTATTAATCATTATATAAAATTAAACTTTTTACCAAAATTGATCATTAACAACAATCAAAAAATGATTAAATGCAATGCTAATTTATTTATTAACATATATTCAAATAGTATAATTTAAAATTGCAGGTACATAAAAAGGAAAAACTTTCTCTTCCCTATAATTTTTATCAATTGAAATATCAGGTTCATAATAACTCAAGTCCTGATTTAAGCATAGTCAATAAGGATTGGTTTATATTAAAATAAGCTCTAAGAATAAGAGCATGTAAATTTAATATAATAGTGTATATGTAAAGATAAAATTTCTTACACAAGAATATATATATATATATATATATATATATATATATTCTTAAGAAATATATATCTTTATGGTACTATATATATATATATATATATATATATATATAGTACCAGCATACATTATTCAGACATACATATAATCAATATATGTATACATTATTTTTTATTTTTATTATATTTATGAAAATAAATATAATATATAGTAAATTAGTAATTTTCATTTCTTAAAATGAAAAAACATTGTTGAAATACTAATTCATTAATAGAGACAATTGACAATGTGATGATCTCTAAGTTCACATGGAATTTATCAATTAAAGGGAATGAAATTAACTTAATGATTTAATATAGAATTGTAATAACACAATATATAATATGATATGCTTTAGCAAGCTCATGCAACAATAAATAGAAAAAAATCAAATAATTTATTAGAAGATTAAACATTCTATTTTTTTTTTAGAAATATCCTCACAAGAACTTATACTGGGTTCCATTTAAAGAACAGTGTATAGGATAAAATCCACATTTTTGAACGATTTAATAAGAAAGCTTATTAGAAGAAATTTTTAATATTTCTTAAAGAAAAGTAATTTCTCAATTACTTAATTTGAATAGAATTTTTGTATTCTATAAAGATCGTTTTAATTGGAGTTCTAAATATAAAGATCATTTTTTAAAAAAGAATGTTTTACAAATACTTCAAGTAAATTAAATTAATGAACTTTACAGTATAAGAAAAATGCAACGTGAATAGAACACTAGTTTTACTGTAGGATATATAAAATGCGCTTGTCTAATCAAACATATATATGTGAATAACAACTTTTGCCAAATACCTTTAAAATTATATCTAAACTATATCTTCGAAATGGAATTATAATTGTTAATAAAATAGCTCTGTATAAAAAAAGATGCTATCTATATGCAAGAAGGAAACTAAATGTCAACTGGAGATCTCATATTATCTTCTTCAATGCATAACAACCAAGAAATTAAGAATTGTATCTTCGAATGATTTCCATTCGCGAATTCCAGGACATCTAAGACTATTGCATTAACTTTTATAAATGCCATTTATTTTCTTAAAAATTATAATTGGTAAACATTAATCTCATTTTCTTTATCATTGAATTTATTTCATTAAAGAAATGAATAAGAATAGAAGATTAATAATTTAAAATATTTTTTTATATATTTAATAAAAATTTAGATATGGGATAAGAAATATTAACACGGGAAAGGTATATAAATATAAAAGGGATAGAGTGAACTTAGAGGTAAGAAATTAAATTATTCTTCAATTTACATATTTTTTTTTATGACATGACACTACTTTGTTTGTACTAATTCAAATAGTCTAATAACCATTGTTAATTTTAGTTGGATAATATGATTAACATTGGTATAAATTATATTTATATATATATTTTTTTATATTAATAAATATAAATTATTTATAATTATTTTAACGGATGAAAACATTATATACATATAATTAGATTATTATTTGTATAATCTAATTATTATATAACAGTTTTAATGTAGTAGTCTTAATATATATATATTATAAAATCATATAGTGTTATAAATTAAAAAATATATCTACCTTGAGTAAATAGAATATATTTATATTTAAAATATGAGATATAAGATAGTAGATATATAAATAATTCTTATATATGTTATAAATATAGTTTTACTTCTCAAATATTATGTAACAAAAACACTTATTTATAATTGTTAATAAAGAATATATAAATTATTATTAAAGTTTATAGGCTTAACGTTTTCGAGGATCCATGCCTCATATTCATAGCCTTCATAAAATATATATATATGTTATAAAATTGAATTTATTTATTTGTTAAATAAATAATTATTATATAATTAAATTAAATGAAGGCTTTATTTTATTTTATTTATTTATTTGATTTTATAAGATAAGATCAAACATTTAATATGTAATCATTGTTGATTATTATATTAACTTCATGATACCCATTTTAAAGAATTAATGAGATTTATTATTATTACTCTAGTATATTGATAGGAACCCCTGAAGAGAGTCAATTGTTAAATTTCTCTGAGTTTGAAATCCGAGTTTAACTGTTAAATCTATTAAGGTGAAGATTGATTTGATGTGGTTTAGATATAATTTATATTAATAATTTAATAATAAATTATTTATTTGGAATAGATATAGTTTTATATTAAAATTAAATCACTTCATTCATGGCATCCTATATGAAGATCTTAAATCTGACTATAGTAAGATGCGACTGCCTTTACTTATCTCGGGTTGAGAGGATGCGTACCGTTACAATATATATATATTACTAAATTATATATATACTCAGCCAAGCTCATCATTCTTGTTGTTTGGTATAAGATTTTTTTTTTAATGTTAATAGTAAAATGTAAAAAATTATACCAAATCTTTATTGTCTAAGAAATGAATATAATGACAGAAAAAGAATATAGAGGAAAATATAATATATATAGGCACAAAAGATATAAAAATTAAACCACTACAAAAATAAAGTACAAATATAAAAAAAGTGATATATCTATTTGTTTTTTGAGACAATGTAATGATTTTTACTTAAAGTTTTTAGAAGAAAAGAAAGCTATTGTAGTAATCTACTAGAGACAATATTTTTTCTCTATGGATTATTATCAAGACTTTCTTTTTTTAAATTGTGAAAAAAGGCTTGACTGCCTGATTGAAATATATTTTAATGTTATACATTATTTTTTCTTACACATATACTTGTTATTGATATAGGTTGCTTATTGAAGTTTATTTTAATTAAATATACTTAAAGAGCTTATGGCTACATGTCTTTAGACAGAGACCTTAAAGTTACTTATATTTTAATAGACATAATACATCAACTTTAAAGACATATCGACTTACTTGTTTATGTTACATGCTTAAAAGTTATATATATATATATATAATCATTCAAATCACATTAATGATACTTATATATATATATTGTAACCTCAACTTCATTTCAAGTAGCTAATCGATTGATATCAACCTTGGGATCAAACAAGGATAGCTAGTGTGTTTATCTAATGATATTAATAATAAGACCAAGTATACCTGGGTGCCAAATTGCAACTATAAATTGTAATGTCCACTAGAGATGATCATCATCCATGCTTATGACTATAGAAGATAATGGAGAAAGTAATTAAGTTGTCTCTCAAAAAATATAATGTTGATAAATACCTCTCAGTTTATTCTGGTCTTGGCTTCAAACCTGGCAACAATTATGCAAATGTTTCTGTAAAAAATTCTTATTACTAATGAATAATAATGAGACAACTTTCTTTCACAAACTTTAATATAAATATCTGATCTCAAGTAGTAACTACAAAAATGTTGTATGCATTTTCAATTTATATATGATTAGAAATAATTTAGTAATCGATGCGGAGAACTCATAACTTATACTTATAAGATAAAATTATTATTTAATTTAAAGTCGAATAAAGAAATCTTATAAATAAATTCTTCCCATTTAATCCCACTACTTTACTTTCGTTCTCAGCATCTATCACTGTTAATAGTTACAATTATATAACACTGAAGGTCTGTGTTATGTTCTTTATATATTCTCAGCTGATAATTCTTAATCCTAAACACACATTCAAGCCTTCCAATCAACTATCAATTTATGATCTTAATTATAATAATATTTCCCAAATTTTAATACCTGCACTACTTGACTTCCAAGCTAGCTCTTAGATTTAATAATCGAAATACTCTTTCTCAAGGTCTAGATCTGCTAATGAGGTACAATTATTATTAACTGATTACATCGAAATGGACATGATCCCAAATTTTGCCAAATTAAACTTTAATTACTAGTGGGAATCACATTAAATACCGAAAACAGGAAAGGGATTTTATGTCTGCTCCCAATATACACAACATTGCAATGAACCAAATGACTAAATTTCATAAACCTAAATTGACTATTTTCTCTCATCTTATTCTAATTTATATCATTTGTTTGCCCAAAATTAGTTAGTATTTTAAAATCTAATACACTTTTGCCAAAGTAAACTATGGAAATAAACCATGGACATTAATCATAGAAATCGATCAAGGAAATTATTTATGTAAGTGAAACATGGAAATCAATCATAAAAATAAATTATGCAAATAAACTATGAAATTAATCAATATAAATTGAATTATGTGAATCAACTATGGAATCAATCAATATAAAAATGAATTATAAAAATTTAAATTATGGAATCAATGAATATAAAAATGAATTAGGTAAATTTAAATGAAATCTGATATTAATTCTAGACATAGGTGTTGGATAAAGATTCTAGAGATATTTGAAATACCAAAACACAAGACACGCATGTAAATTTATAATAACAAATCTTTATAATAATAATAATAATAATGATGATGATGATGATGATGATAATAATAATAATAATAAACACATCTATAATATTACTACACTCAAATATGATATGTAATTTACTAAATAATAATCATAATGATACGTAATATATATTTAAATTAGCTAAATAATGATAACAATAATACATAAAACATATTTAAATTAATTAAATTTTGTTATAACTTAATCATTGTATTGACCCATCTTTTAATTGAATATTAATACTAATACGCTTATGCACGGAATCAGAATTTGAATTCCGTATTTAAGTATAATATGAAATTCTCTTTTAACTTTCAGAGAACCTATAAATTTCTGCACCCCTTTCATTACAATAATCATAAATTGAACTATTCTAGCAATCAGTAACAACTTTACAATAATCCTAATTTTAATTATTCCAACAGGCAATAATACTTTTATATTTACTATGAAAAGACGATGTGAAATGTAAAATCTCTAACCGGTCTAACAAATGGGTTTAAATATAAAAACCATAATTTTACATTCATGCATGCTAAATATTCATGCTTTCCACTTTAGTGACTGTATATATTTTGATAGGTCAGCATGTTTCCCCCAGCTTGACGATATTCAATTTTATTATCCTTCAAAATTAAAATCCTTGTCATCCCCTTCATCAACACCTAACCCTAATCCTATCAAATCAACCTTTATCCTGTCTTGCAAAACTCTATATATTTTATAGCACTATGCAGCACTTTATAGCACACATATAAGTGTCTCAGTAAATGAAATAAAAAAAGACAACAACTCCCAACTTCAAATGTTTTGCCTTAGCCAGAGAGGTCTTCTCTGAGACTAGAATCATGTAAGGAACTCTTTCTCTACACACTTACTCTATATAGGTATGCACAACATTTTCCACAACTCTAACAATAACTCTATCAATAATTTCCTACTTTAATAAAAATAAATGGAGTGGGAAATGGTCCTCATCTTCTACTGCCATAGTGAATAAATTATGAGATAGTTATTTCCTATCTATGAGGTGGTAAGATAACTCTACCTCAGTAACAACAAGCATTTATAGTTTTACTTATACACACATATACAGCAATTAAAATCTTAATGAAATGACAAAATCTGACCGGATCATGAATCATAA